>JARFIW010001040.1:1441816-1744316 GCA_036346225.1 Platerodrilus igneus | reverse complement strand
CCTTCCGATCGATTCATATCTAACCTAGGTTAGAGTTTTCTGTGACTAACCATATGCACCTTATCCAGAATTTTCTGGACAATCTAACCCTGTTTAAATTTTTCAAATCAAAGCACCCTTACAAAAATTATACTCCTATAAAACCCAGACCTTTAAATTTTTTGTTTATTTAATTTTAACTCAATCTTTAAATCCTTTTTGGTTACCCGAAATATTCGGTACATTCCGGAATTTTCTCGGATATATTAAAACCGTCAAAATTTTGTAAATCAAACCCCCCTTAAAAGGTTTTAGCCCCGATTTTAGGAAGTTACCCCAAATCGTCTTAGGGTATGACATATAATATCGGTCTAGATTTTTCTGGGGACCCAAATTTTTAAAAATTTTTAAATCGAAGCAACCCTCAGGAGAATTGTACCCTTATACCTAATATCAAACTTATTAATATTTGAATAAAAGTATTGCGCGGGTTCTAATTCTAGTTCTTTTAGAATTGTGGAATATGGTGTTGCAGATTTTGTAAAATATGTACCACCTGCTTTAATGTAGCACTTGTGTAAGGTTTTTATTTTATTTTGGTTGTCTTCCTCATCTACTATCTCCAAATAATTTACAGATAAATAGTTAAAACTAAAAGTTGAAAGCACATACATTATCAATTCTTCCCTTTCCTTTGGTTTTTTGGTCAACTTAATTTGCAAGCCAGTCAATTTCTTTGTATTGCTATTCCCCCAGTACACGTACTGTAGTAGGTTATTATACACTAAACAGGAGCTATTTTGCAGCTTGTTCGATGGCTTACCTCATATTTTGGCAAGTGGTACCGAGTACATTGGCGCCTTTAGGAAGTATAACTTGCTATCTTCCAATAAGATTAAACAGTCTTTTAAGGGATTATAAGCTTAGGTTTGTAGTATTTGTTTTTCGTAGCTTCTGGTGTCGTCTCCAAATAAAGAATTAGATGCTTGGTGAATGTTAACTTGCGCTTCCCTCGTGTACGCCCAGGCACACCACTGCCCATGTGCAGCCCTGCCCATGCGCACCCCTTCCCATATGCACCACTGTCCATGCGCACACCTGCGCGCGCGTGTGAGTGTGTGTGTTTGTGTGTGTGTGTGTGGATGTATACGGGAATATGTGATCATATACATTAATCAGTATAAGCTATTTTATTTAGTCCAAGAAAAACAACTACTTCCTAAAGCACAATTAATAATTACCTTTATAGGTTTAACATTTTTACCATTTCCCAATGGCTGGTGCTAGGTACATGGAAATGTTAATTTCTTTAATTTTTTATTGGAAGAAATCCTTATTTTCCCACTCACTGCTGCGTAGTTGCATGTCCACCATTTTTTGGAATATATGATCATTATAGGTTGTAAGACCCTCTGTTTTAAATGATCCGAAAGGTTCTTTACTAGGCAAATATACAATGTTTAGCGGAACCCCTTTGCGGTTCTTGTACGTCAAGGTTACGAAACCCGTATTCCTTAGTTCGTCTATGTTATCTGCCATTTCGATAAATACGTTTTTAGAACAACCTTTTAAAAAGTATACGGATTTAGTACCATCTTTTTCTGCAAGGACGCCAGCTAAGGTTCGGGCCTTTGGAGCGGTGTTTTTAAAAACAATTCCAAAAAGCTCTTAACACATTTATTGGTTCTTGAACAGAAATTACAATGGAATTTAGAAAAACTGTCAAAAAATAATAACTTTAATCAAAAATAATATTAATTGTACTAAGGCGAGTAGTCTAGGTAGACAACAATGCAAAAGCTGTAATACTCAGACTGACTCAATTGAGTAGCTTGAACAACGAAGTATGGAGTTCAAAGACTGACTTCCGGGCTTTTTATAGTAACCTGCCCCTCACACGGCTGTGGGAACTTGCAGATCTTATGTCTGCTTTTCTCTTAATTGTACACTTTATTACATTGTAACAATCTTATTTCTAAGTAATTGCGGTATGTTAACCGCCTGTGACCTGCCACTTGCAGTATCACTGCCCTCTCGGATGCAAAGTTGCATGTCCGTTCTCATGAACTGTTAATAACCTCTCTGGGTTAGCCTTGTATTACATTGTTGCAATGAACTTATACTTTATTTAACAATTTCTAATAATTCCTATTAGATTCAATATATTCAATATATATAGATAATTGGGGGATACATAACTAAAAGAGTCATTCTTACTAAGCACAAATACATACAACTTGTAGAACCCGGATGTATCTAAGTCAGTGCATCGACACACAAAATAATTTTCTAATTATTTTTCATTTTCTCTAATAAGATGTTCTTTGTCTAACACATCTTTGTATTGTTCGCGTATTGTCGCAGTGTTTGCCATGTAGTCGAACTTTTGCCTTTTTGCACCCATTTTCTCTAATTCCAGCTGTCCTTTTCTCCCACTTACAGCGTATGGCATGCATAATAAGACAATTTCCTTTAGCGTATACCGACAGAGTTTACTACCAATATTTACGCGTTGTCGTACAACCTCTAGGCAAACGTTAAGCGTATTTATCAACCCCTATTCCGAAATGATTATTTTTTTTGGAATTGTAGAATATTGTGTTGCAGATTGAGTAAAATGTGTGCTTTAATGTAGTACATGTGAAAGATTTTTATTTTACCTTGGCTCTTTTCCTCCTCCACTATCTCCAAATAATTTACAGGTAAACAGTCAGAACTAAAAACCGAAAGCACATACTTTATCAATTTTTTTCTTTCCTCTGGTTTTTTGGACAACTTAATTTGCAAGTCAGTGAATTTTGTTGTATTGCTATTCCCCTAATACACGTAATGTAGTAGGTTATTATACAATAAACAGCTGCTACTTTGCAGCTTGTCTGATAGCTTATTCCACATTTTGGCAAGTGGCGCCAAGTACATTGACGCCTTTAGGAAGTTGCAACGGTTTCTCCTTAGAGGCTCCTGCCCCACTCATGGGCGCTAGTGAGACGAAGTCTTCCGACATAACTAGGGGTCTATTCCTAAAGCTATGAGAAATGGGGGGGTAAGTCGAAATCTGTTTGTAGGTCAAACTTAATCTAAAACAAATAGGCGCCACCAAGTCCGGACTTATTCAGGATAATGGCATGGCATATTTCTAAGAGCGGACGTGGAGACCCAAAGAAAAAAAGATCGCCTTTGATGACAAAAACCTGTCTTAATAAAATAAGACGCTGTTCCTGTAAGAAATTATAATAGTTAGGTTAATAAAAAAGGTGGAACACTATTTGTGTCCCGCAAATATATATATAAAGAAGTAGTAAAAAGATATTTTCAATATAAAGTTGGCATCAAAATTCTACTCTTAAGGATGTTAGCTTTCTGTGGTTAGGTTTGATCATATTTGATCAAAATAAAAACCTTTAATCTTGAACCAATTATTTACTAAAAAGAATCTCTTTTAAAATAAAATGAATTGCAACAAAAATTTAATTAATAACTGAATTACTTCGTGTTTCTAATGTGAAACACCAAAATAGTACTTAAAGCTAACTACGAACCAAAAACTGCTTTTCTGGCCTTGATGAGGTACTTGTTATTTCATGCGAAGATTACTGCATGTAGTGTGAACCAAGCTCATACTAAACAACTTCTACCAAATGGAGTTGTTCCACGTGTAGAATCAAATACGGTCACGATACATTCGGCAGCTGCTGCAATCCGGATGTTGAATCACGCTGCCTCACCAAAGTAGCATCTTTACGTTGTATAACGAAGTGGTCTTCTTAAAATTGGTTGAACTTTCTATTTTCAAAGTTGCATTTTTAATTGTAGCATTCTTCACGTCGTATAACAAAGTGGTCTTCATAAAATTGGTTGAACTTTCTATTTTCAAAGTTGCATTTTTAATTGTAGCATTCTTTACGTCGTGCGCTATTCAAAGATGTGTCCCGACTCCTCAAAGTTGATAAGCAAATTGCCGGCCTGCAGTCTTTGGTACATCTTATCGCTTCTTCCACGTATGGCCGACTGATTACAAATCTAGCTCGGGCGACCGAGGCGTCCGAGGAGTGGACTGTCAATCCGAAACGCGCCTGCGAATAGCTGTAGACGACACAGATATTTAACCACAAATAGAATACCAAAGGACGATGCTGCTTTAACGTATTACCTTAGTTGTTAAATGTATTTTACCATTATTTTAATAAAAGTGTTTTATTATTCTCGCACTTTTATGAAGGGATTTATTAATCAAAAATAAAATTGTTACAAAGTATAACTTGCTATCTTCCAATAAGGTTAAACGGTCTTTTAAGGAATTATACACCTGTTCCCACTGACATAGTTTCCAATTGCACAGTTGTATATTGTTGCTTCCAATCGCGTAATACCATGTTCTTTGGCCAAAGTAGACGCGAATGTTTCCCTTAATCAAGCACCTGCACAACGAAAAAAATCTTGTAAGGGTGGTTTGATTTGAAAAACACAAACAGGGTTAAATTGTCCAGAAAATTCTAACCTAGGTTAAGTATGAATCGGGTGAATCGGGAGGATCGATGGATTGGGAGGATCGGTGGATTGGGAGGATCGGCAGATCGGGAAGATCAGTGAATTGGGAGGATCGGGTGGAAGGGGATCGGTGGATTGGGTGGAGGAGGATAGGTGGATCGGGTGGACGAGAACCGGTGGATTGGAAGGATCGGTGGATCGGGTGAAGGAAAATCGGTGGATCAAATGGAGGAAGATAGGTGGATCTGGCGGAGGAGGATTGTTGGTTCGAAAGACGAGGATCGGTGGATCGGGTGGAGGATGAGGATCTGTGAATCGGATGGAAGAAAATGGGTGGATCAGTTGGAGGAGGATCCGTGGCTCGGGAGGATCGGTGGATCGGGAGGATCGGTGAATCATGGAGATCGGGTGGAGGGGGATCGGTGGATTGGTTGAAGGAGGATCGGTGGATCGGGTGGAGGAGGATCGATGGATCGGAAGGAGGAAAATCGGTGGATCTTAATGAGGAGGATCGGTGGATCGGGAAGAGAATCGGTGGATCGGCTGGAGGAGAATCGGTGGATCGGGATGATCGGTGGCTCTGTCCCAGGATCGGCTTCGTCCCCTACTAACATAAAGCCTAATTGACATGCATGAAGCATTATACAGTACTAATGATCAAACAACTTAACTATATATTTTAAACTGGAATAGCAATTTTTATATTTATCAAAATATATAAATATAATCCATAGGAGACCTTTCTAATGTAATGACTAGTACCGATTGATACACATACATTATAATAATAAACACTATATAAAATTAAACATAGGATTATATTGATATCCCTAGTTATTATAATGGAAAATGTTAGAAATAGGTTTTTAAAAAGAAAAGCTGCTGCTAATGCTATTGCTACATTATTGGTAAATTCGTCGTGTCTTCAAAGAAATAATGTTCATGTATAACATAAAATATTTTCAATTCGACAGTTTTATTTTATTTTAAAGGCGCAGACACTAATTATGCGTTTACATAATAGCATTAGGAGCAACTTTATCTTCTTACAGAATAATCTATTTTTAATTTCTAATTTCTAAATCTAATTCAGCAATGAACGACACTCATATTTTTTCCTAATTTGGTTGTGAAGAATGATAATTTGTGTTGAACAAAACTTCTAAATATGGACCTGTGTTTTTTATAACGTATTTTAAAAATATTTACATTATAGATTTTATTACTGGGTAGGGCCTTATAGTAACAAAATAACGTTATCTACTGATTATCATTATTAATTTGTATTATCACGATTAATTTTTCTACTGTTACAGAAAAAATTTAACAATTATTGTAACAGATACTCAAAAAGTCTTTCGTTATCATCGATACAGATCCCAATGTATAACATGATTTTAAAACTCACTCTGCATATACAATGTTGTTAGTACTAAATATTTACCGAATATATGTCTTGCTACTGTTTACGAGCCAGGAATTGTCCAAAATAGTTAACTACTGTATCTCGCAACGTCATAATTTTCCCCAAGCGGTATCGATCAGTCGAGTTCCAATACAGTTCAACCAGTGTCTAAGGTTCATATTGCTGCCCAACCACCTAATGTGTTCTTCAGGTACTGAATTATCTGGAAAAATAGATATTTTGATTAATTTTTTTTGAAACTAGAAATATAATTTACAATTCTTTTAATTTTGGAGAGGAATTGTACATTTTCACAAAATAAACCATTTGTGTCACTTTCAAAGCGAAATAAGTAGAATGGAAATTAAACTTCTTCTATACAAAATGTATTTTAAAAATGTTGAACATTATCTTTAGGCTTAATAAAATTGAAAAGTAAATTAATTTCTTAGTAATAATATATATATATATATATATATATATATATATATATATATATATATATACCAGGTTCTCCATAAAGTATGTATTATATGGCCAATATCTTTGAAACGGTAGCAAAGCAAATTCACTTGACTTAAAACTAGGTTAACGAATTTAAATTATTGTCAAGATTTTTAGCCCATTTTTATTTCTACCGTTTTGGAGATATCGGCCATCTATTCCTTTTAAGACTTCTGCTATACACAATAATTATTACTGAACAATTAATTCACATATATACTTACTTTTCAAAATCCTTAAGCCTGTTATACACTGAGGATTTGTTATTGAAAACAGTTTAAAATAAAAAATTTACACAATTACACAATTTTTAATTATTGATTCAATTTTTGGAAAAAATTATGCCCCTCTTAGTTCTGATTTTAGGTTTTAAGTACACTCCTATACTCAAAGGATTGTTTTCGCATTTATACAAAAACTTCAAATATGCCATTCTAATTTTACGCCTTTGATGCATGCATTAAGTTGTAACAATTAATACTTACCTTCTAAGTGATCTTGCAATTCTTGCAGGTCCACTTTTGCAATAAATATCTTGTCTCTTCATCGGCCATACTAACAAAATTAGTATAAATTGTATTGTTTTTGGAGGTATTTACACACGATACCGCGATTCAATTATAAAATATAAACAAATATCAACTAAATACACGAAATACACTAAATACACAAGAGAATGTCCAACAAATGGAATAAAGATGGCGAATGAAACGATGAGAACGAGTAAAGAACTGACTTGTTGCGTACTTACCTCAATGGGCAAAAAGATTTGCTGCTGAATGCGTCACTGTCATTGTGTATTTAGACGGCAAATAAAGGTACTTTCGTCCTTTAGAATGGTTTTACGTACCTTCCATACTGCTTAGCCTCTTTAGGTACTTACAGTTAGGTAGTTCAAATACGAAGGTCTCCCCGACTTTTCTGCCTTTAAACTGTTTAACAGGATCCTACACAATGCTTGTCTTAATACCTAGTCACCCTGTTCGGCGCGGAGTGCGTAATTGATATAATTAAACAATAATTACCGAAATATTTACTACACTTACCACTTAAAATAATAAAGGAATCAGTGGGGCAAAAATCACAGGAAATTTATGACACCCACCGTAGGGGCTCGTTAATCCCAAAATAATAATAGGGCAAAATCACAGAAAATTTAATGACATGACCAATCGTGGGGCCTAACATAACAGCACATTTATGGCGACCCAAATCGTAGGGGCACGAACACCACAAAAAAAATTTTAAAAATTGAAAATCATAGAGGCTAGAACACCACAAAAGAAATTTAGAAATTAAAAATTGTAGAGGCACGAATAAAATTTAATAAGGGTTAGGAAATTTAAAATCTGCAAGGAATTCGAAATATTAAAAATGTTAAAAATTTAAAAATGAATAAACGAATTAAGGAAACCAGAGAAGCATTAAGGAACTAAGGGGTAGAAATAGGGTCCGAAGAAAGCGTAATTTTACAGGATGTACCTATGGAAATGCAAGGACAACAATTGACGCGAAGTCAAAGTGAGGAACAGCAGACATCGCAACAATCAAAAATGATGTCAATTCTATTAGCGTTAACGAAGAAAATGGACGAAAGAAAAGAGTCCATCAATATGTAGATTAAGGAAAATGCAGAAAAGTTAGGTGCCGAAATAAAAATTATAAGCGACGGATTAAAAGAAACGAATCAAACAATCGCGGAAATGCAGGTACAATTTGAAAATAAATTTATTAGAATGATGGACGATGTGGATATAGTTAGGGACAAAGTTTGAAAAGTTAAATTAGATCAGAAAACGTGTGAAACCAATGATCGGATTACAGATTTAGGTAAAAAGATGCGGGAAAATCAGGGAAATTGTGAAATAGGGCTTAATGATGTAAATAGAGAATTAGGTAATTTAAAATCAGAATCCAAAAATGCTGGTAGGAATCAGGGACAATACACTAAGATATATAAACCGGAAATATCAGTTGAGCAATATTCCAAATTTTACGGAGACAACAAGGCGAATCCGAAAATATTTTTGAATAGCATAAGAAAATTAATACAGGGAACAACGAATGAAAGGTACAATTTAAATTTCGTTAGGTCAATGTTGAAATGAAGCGCGAAAATATGGCTTGACTTGATAGAAAATGAGATAGGGACATGTCAGGAATTTGGAAGTAGATTTTTAAGAAAATTCTGGGGGGACAATCAACAATACAAGGCGCGAGATAATTTAATTACAGGAAAATATAATCAGAACTTAGGGATGGCCAGAGAAATATACGCTATACAAAAATTCAGTCTAGCGAAGCAATTAGATCCGTCGATGGAAGAAACACAAATCATAAAATACTTAGCGCGACATTTTGGAGAAGAGATCTTTTTGGAATATCTACAACGTTGTGATGAGGTAGAACAGAGTTGTGTGGCGGAAGGTAGGATGATACAAAGACAGCGAGAAAACATAGTTAGAATGCAAAGAAGCACAGAAAATAATAGATTGAATAATAGGGGAAATTATAGGGGACATTTTTATAGAAATAATTACAATAACTGCAGCGATAATAATTTTAGAAGGAATTGAAACACAAGAGACACGCCAAGAAGAGAAACAGAACAAACGAACCACGACAGGAACATAAATCAGTGTACGCCACAAGCACGACATCGGAAACAATCAGCACAACCAATAAATACGAACCTTACCTATGCAGAAGTTATGAGTCAGACAAGACTTTCTACGTCGAATCAGGATTTTTGAATGAGGACAAACCAAGTAAGCCCTTAAGAATTAATGAATATGAACACCAGCGCGAATATATAAAATGTAAAATGGAAAAGAATTTGAATAAAAACTTATTACCGATAATTAAATTGAAAATTGGAGATAGTAGAGGTGAAACACTCATTGATACGGGAGCAGAGCGTCGTTAGTGTCTGAAGATTTTATTAAACGGGAAAAGTTAATGGGGAGAATGATGCCTATTAGGAAGTTTAATTTAATACCACCAAATAGCAAGAAATTTGCAAGTGTGAATAAGATAATAATTCTGGAATGTGAAGTGGGTAAGATGAAGTTTGAGAATGAATTCATAATAGTGCCGGGGTTAAGAGTAGATGTAATATTTGGTATGGACATAATTGATAAGTTAGGATTAAAATTAAATTCCGAAGGAAAGGTAATAGATGTAAAAGAGGAATGTATAAAATGGGATAATGGGGAAAGTATTGAAGTCGAAGGAGATTGCTTAAATATTAATGAATGTGAAGTGGTTCCTTTTGGTTTGTTAGAAAATAAGGATGTGATATGGGAACCGTATGAAAAATTTGGGAGTGTTATGTTAAAATTTAGAAAAGACTTGGAACAAATTTTGTTGAAATAAATTTAGTAGGGAGAAAAATAAGCAAGAAGAGGTGTGAGTTCTTTCAGGGGAATCAAAAATTTTGGGATACGAAGTAGGATATATTAGGGAGGAAAATAATGCAAATAATAAATTAACTTCAGAAAATAAGTTTGAAAAAAGAGTGTGTAGTGGAAATAAGAAAGATAAGATTATAGCAGAGAGAAAAATTTTGATAATGGAGAAAAGTGTACATACTGTAAGATAAACTAGTGGAAATAGAGATATAATTATAAAGTAGGATAAGTTTAGGAAAAGTAGGAGTAGTATAGGTTGATGGAAATGGGAAGAAATATGTAAATAGAAACTAGTTTAGTAGAAAACAATTAGTTAAATAGGGATATCAATATAAATTAGGATAGGAGAATTAAATAGGGATATAATCACAAAATAGGATAGGTTAATAAGAAATTAGAATAGGTTTAGGAAAAGTAGGAATATTATAGGTTGATGAAAATGAGAAGCAATATGTAAATAGAAACTAGTTTAGGAGAAATATTCGAAGAAAACAAAATTCAGTAAGGGTCGATGTAAATAAGAAAAAGTATGGGTAAATAAGTAAAAGTAAAAGATAAATAAATAGGAGTGGTTTATTAAAAATATGAAGAGATGATACATTTATGAAAAATAGGAAAAGTATATGTAGATAGAGAGTATAGATAAATAGGGATAGATAAACGGGAGAAATATGAAAAAATGATGATATGATTATGAAAAATAGAAAAAATACATAGAAATAGAAAAAGTATAGATAAATAAAGAGTGAAATATTAGTGGATTACAATAGGTAGTGTAAATTTATGAAAAATGGGAAAAGCATAAATAGATAAGAATTAGGGAGATAAAGTGTTTAGTATAGAGCTTTGTGTAAATAATAATCATAAGTTAAGATAGGTGCAGATAGAATTTAGGATAGCAATTTAAAGATAGGATTAATTAGATTTTGCAAATAAAATAAAAATAGAAGAATTTTATCAATGGGGATTTAATATCACGTTGGTCGCCAAAAATGGCATTGACCAAAAATTTTATATTTTAATTTAAAAGAATAATACTATGATAATAGGGTAATTTAGTGGTAGGTTAAGTCATGGGGTCGTAGAATAAATATAAACAACTTCCACTGTAAGAAAAGCACATAATTCCAGAAATTATAAGAGTAAATCCGTCACACTACATATTGTTAATTGAGAGGACACTGTATATAAAATACACGGAATTAAATGCACAAAAACATAAAAATGTCTAAGTGTAGTGTATAAGTAAATATAAGATTTTAAAACGCAATAAATCGCATCAAAATTAAATCACCGGGAAGCATAGATAAATTGGCATTACAAATATTTAACAATTGCGTCGAAAATATCATCGTACACGCATTCTAAATAATTCATTATTAGAAAATCATTACGTGACAGGAAGAAACCATTTGTTCAGAAAACCCCAATATTCTGTAGAAATAAACAAGCACCAGGTGATTCAATTTAGACGATAAAATTTAGCAAACATTCGAATAGGTGAGTTAAAAAAGTCAAAAGTTGTAAACTCAAATAATACCACGATATGCGGGATACGTACGTGACAGACAAGTCATGCATTGAAAGATTTAAACTAAATAATTGGTAAAAATTCCGAGGTATGCGAGATAAGGCAGAAGTATAGCCCTAGAACGCAAACAAGCCAATGAAATCAATTGGAGGTACGGCTTATGTATACGATAGTGACGAAGCGACAGGTTAGTCTATATTCAAAGTGAGGAACGACTATGTTCAAAGGTGTTAAAAGCTTACGTAACCAGTGAACAGTGAAGTATAAACCAAAATAAATCAGAATTAAAAGTGTGAGAGCTTGTGCAACGAGAATAAGCCGATTTATAAATAGACGTAAGTAAAACGATTTAATTAAATTCATTTCTAATATTAATAAAACAAAGCTTTTAATTCCGACATGGTTTTTAATTACGACATGTAATTTGGATTTTAATTTCGATTCTTAATCTTGGATTTTAATTTCGACTTTAATTTGGGCTGTAATTTGAGACATATTTGATTGAGATGGCTTTAATTTGGGATATTTAAAACGACTTTAATTTGGGACTTCTAACTTTAAACATACTCTAATTTTAGAGATAATTTTAAAAATAAAAGTATTCTAATTTGGACATATTCCGATTTGGTACGATTTTAATTGGAATCGATTTATGGGAGACGATTTTTATATGGGGCAGGCATATCAATAAGCAAACCGAACACAGAAAGGGGATGCAGATCATAGACTAGGAGGGAACTACAGAACCCAGTCTAGGTTAGCAATCTTAATACACTTTATTATTGAAAACTGTTTTGATTTAATATTTGTCATATTGTATATTTGTAAAGAGTCATCAAAAAGGGTCACTTAAAGATTTATGAAGATGGAATAGGTATCTTGGAACGTTCGAAGGTCCCTGAATAAGTAAAAGATATTTTTGCTGGCTTTTAGAAAAACATAAATCTGGTATATGTAGATATTTTGTACAAAAAGGAAATTTTTGAGTGTTGTAAATATTATCAATTATTATATTGTGTATTGTAACATCTCATATATAGGCAATTATTAAACTGCTATATGTTCGAAGGATTGTCGTGATTCAGGCGAGAAAATGTAGTCGACCCGTTTATAGATCCGTGCCGTCATGCGCGTGAGCTTTGAGGCAGCTGCTTGACGTACTTGATCGACCATTATTGTAGGCAGATGTATTCCGGATAACATATATTAAACGTGGTAAGAAGTTCCCTACCAAGATGAAGAATCCGAAGTTGGATTCGTGGGAGTGACAAGTCGCCTGGTGTATGAAAAACAGATAAGTTGGGAGAATTGAAGACAATCCGCAGCAAGAACAAGATCTAAATAAAACGCAAGCAGTTCCACATACAGTTCCACATATAGTTCCACATATAGTTCCACATATAGTTCCACATATAATTTCACCTATAAATTTTATCTACAAGTTTCATCTTTAATTCGTATGGAAGTCAATAAACTTTCAACAAGATGATGCATTCATTTGTAAGGTGGTTGAGTTGCACGTGCCTGTAATCTGCAGGTGTCGTATGTGTTGAACTCTTTCCTTTGGTGAGTACATTGTAATTTGTTATATCAAACACTGACCCGAACAAGAATTAAGCTTACTTGGAGGATATATGATTTTCTAAACGACTTTTTTTTAAGAAAATTTAATAAATTTCTAATGTTTAAATGTATAAAAGTTTCCTGTTAAACGATTTTTAAATTGTAGCATAGTTTCATACACTAACGTGTAAAAGCTTTTCTATTAGTATAAATTATGTGCCACAGAAAATAAGTAAAACAATTGGCTTGACGATTTCAAAATAGTTTTAGTGTTTTGAATACAGAATTAGAAGTTTTTGGTAAAAACAAAATCACTTTATGTAAAACATGTTAGGTAATTTGGCTAAATTTTTTATATTAATTGTTAAATTCATATAGTCAATTAAGGCACATGTTGGTTTCTTATCTGTCAGGTAAACACCTGGACTTGCATGTTTACTTAAACAAGTACATGTATGTAGCACAAATGAGTTGTATGATAAGCTAATTTTTGACTTATCCTTGTGAGCCGAGAACAAAGATCTTTGCTTAAAGCATTTGTGTAATGTTATGAAACATTAATTTTATGATGGGCTTCACCCACTAGTAACTGCTACTTTTTTTAATTCAACATCGATATGACCTTTTTTCTTCATGTCTGATAATTTTGATTGTTGTTAATTTATTTGATTAATTTATTTGATTAATTTATTTGTTTAATTTTTTTGTATATACAAAAGCTTGAAATAACGTTATTACATATCTGCAATCTAAGGTAATAGTTTTATTTCTGAAAATTCTAGCTACAAGGTTTAAGTGTATAAGAAACACTGTTATGTTGTTGAGTATCTATCTTCAGGTATAAGTTGATTCCCTTAAGGTTTAATTACGTCTTTCCTTAAGAAGACTATTTTTGGTGCTTGTGTGTGTGACGTAGTGGCGCCCTAAAATTGTATATAGACAAGTTAATTAATAAAAGACCACCCCATCTCATGCCTCCGCAGCAATAGACCCCGAGACTAGTCCGCGAGCTTATATATTTCTTTTTGGTAACACTGTTTGGCTCTATTTCACCTTAACTGAAGCCACCCTCTGCATTATTAACCAAAAAGTAAAAAATACTATAACACTGTTGCCCGAAACGTGGGACTCGAGTTAAATTTTATTGTCATTTGACTAAATTCTACTGTTGTTCGACTAATTTCACTGACGTTCGAATAATTAAGCTTGTCTTTGTTAGTTCACATTTACTGAAATAATTTTGGTTAAGCCTGAAGTATTAAATTTTTTATTATAGTAGTAAAATCTTGAGCTAGTATATTTTGTCGATGTTGATGAATTTATTAGTAGTCTGAACTGAACGTTAATTTTAGTAAGGATTAATCAGACTTTTTTGTACTGAATCTAAAAATGGCTGACGCTTATCAGATTGTATATTTACACAAAGAGGAACTAGAATATGAATTAAATATTCGTGGTATAAGAAGTACTAGGTCTGTTTCTGAGAAGAGAAAAATTCTAGGTCGTTTGTTGGCAAAAGAGGTTGGAAAAACAGGTTATTTAATTGATCTCTCAGAATATACAGTAGAATTTTCTGTGGAATGTGCTGAAGTTAATGCCACTATTGACTCGATAAGAAATATTTTGCCTGAATTTGAAGGAAATACTTCGGATTCTGTTTTTAAGAGGGTTCAATCTAGGTTGACTCATTTGTCTGGTCGCGTTAAGAGAATGCAAATTCCTTTAGAAAACCCTGAAGAGGCTATCACATTTAAAAATGAAACAATAGCTACTGTCATTATTCTAGAAGCTGAGTTATATGATAAAGTGGAGAAAATTTCAGAATCCACTTTCCATAGTGATACAATTAATGCATCTTCCTCAACAGTCAGTGTGCCTATGCACACAGTAACGTATCTTTCGCTGTCAATACCTTTTAGTTCTTGGTCCGTAAAATTTAGTGGAGACCCTAAGGAGCTGTATATATTTTTAGATAGAGTAAATGAATTAGCTCAGTCTCGTAAGGTGTCGGAAGTAGATTTATTTAATAGTTCAGTTGAGTTTTTTGAGGAAGAAGGACTTCTTTGGTATAGAAGTGTGAGGAATTCATTGACTGATTGGAGTTCTCTAGTATCACGGTTAAAGGAATATTTTTACCTGCTCATTGTGAGGATGAAATATGGGAAGATATAAAATCGAGTAGACAGCAGAAGGATCAGCCGGTGGTATTATTTATTGCTCATATGGAGAGTTTGTTTTGTAGATTACCACAAGCCCCAGCAGAAACTACAAAGGTTAGAATTATAAGAAAAAATTTATTGCCTGATTTAATTTCACAACTAGCATTGTCCGAAATAGATAGCATATCTACTTTGAGAAAATGGTGTAAGAAACTGGAGGAAGCCTTATGTCATGTCGTCATACATGAGTAAAATTTTAAATGATGCTTTAATAATTTGGTACACTAGTTTTTGCTGTCAGAATATCGTTTGAAAATTGCTCTTGCGCAGAGGCACGTTTTTGTTTTGATTTGGTTTGGTAGCAATTTTTTTATTTATATCCGCGTTGCAATGCAGTATGTTAAGTTGTATTTAGTCTAGGCGAGACTTGTCGTTGTGGGTTGTCCGTAGCATTATGTAAGTCTAAACGAGACTCGTGGTAAGTTTGTCGCTCTAGCAGTTTTGGCATCATTATTTGAGGTTAGTAATGATGTTATTTTTTGTTTATAAGTCTAGGTGAGGCTCATAAAAGAGTCTGTCATTCTGGCAAGTTTATGCGTTGTGAAGCACTTTTGTTTGCTTTGACAGTTTGATTTTGAGTAGTATAAGAGTGTACCAGAACATTGATTTATTGTTATTCTCAACAGACGGTTAAAAGTAAGCGCATCTCATTGTACGTTTCTTAGAAGAAAAGTTTTTCTTACTTATGAAGTTCCACAATTTATTATTTGTGACAATGGTCCTCAGTTGTCTGGGAAAGATTTCAAATTTCTGTGTGACAGATATGATGTTCAAAAGATTTGGTATACTGCTGTGTATTCCCCCCAGTGTAATTTCGTAGAAAAGTTCAATAGAACTGTTGGTACCGCTATCCGTTCATATGTTGACGAGCATGCCTCGTGGGATCTTGAGCTGCCACAGATCCAATATGCAATAAACTCCGCTAAGCATGAATCTACGACTTATTCCCCAAATTTTTTAGTTTTCGGAAGGCATGTTCCAGTCAGTGGTAAATTTTTTGGTGATGATGTTACTCCTGAGGGAGATATTGAAGTCGTTCCTGATAGTCGTCCTTCGTATTTTTCAGATCGTTTAGGTCTACTTAAAATATTTTAAGATGTTCGTGCAAAATTACGATTAGCTTATGAACGTTCCAGTAAACAATATAATTTGAGAAGACGAGACATATCTTTTAAAGTTGATGATAAAGTGTGGAGAGTGAACAAGGTGCTCTCTAGCGCAGGTGATAAGTTTACAGCTAAACTTGCACCAAAGTTTGTGTTGAGCGTTGACAAGAAGAGGTGCTCAGGTGTGGTGTATGATTTGAATAATGTAGATGGATCAAAAACCGGTAGATGGCATGTTAAAGATTTGAAGCCTTTTTCTACTTTAGATCCAAATGACACTTCTGAAGGTTAAGCAATGCTGTTGATATCTTGATTAAAAATAAGAAACATTCTTGTCTGTTTATTGTTTGTTCTGGTTAAATTTTTTTTGGTCTTAGAGAATATTTTTGATGCTAACTAGTATGTTTTCACTTTATTAATTTCTTCTTTAGATGTGATCTTACCGTGAAGATAGTGGAGATGTTAAGTTAAGTACGGATATCCTCGTGGTGAAAAAGTGCATTTGAGTGCACGCGTTTTTTTTTGAGCTTGCGTTTTATAGATCTTGATTTTCTTTGGGGTTAGTATGTCTTCTTTAAATAAGCTGCTTTAGGATAATTTACTTGTCTCAATATTAGTTTTGTTTTGTTCATGGTTATTTGATATAGGATGTACAGTATAGTTAAGGAATTCCTATTTGTGGGCATACTTTAATTTTTTTTGGTTCAGATGGAATTCCTTATTGGCTGTTTGCCAGTATGTAGTATTGGAATAGGGTGATTGTAGGCCAACATGTTTGGTTTATTTGAACTTAGTTCTTTTTGGGTTTTGCTAGATCCTGTTCGGATATAAAGACTATATCATAATATGGTAAAGGAATAGTTTACAGTGGTGTTTCGCTTGAACGTCTGCCAGCTTGAAATTTTAGGAAGCTGAATGCTACAGTATATGGTTGATGTTCTGTGGTAATGTCTAGGAGAGACTACACGATCACAGAATTGATTGATATAAATTAGATCAGGCAGAACTCCGTTATGATTGGTGTTTCTGACCTCGATATTTTATTATTCTTCAGCACTTTAAAGTTCCTTTGTTTAGTGGAGCTGACGAATATAGTTGTAATTATGTAAATAAATTTAGGTATAAAGTCAATATTAGTAGGATTAAAAATCTTGTAAATTTTTTTTGAAATTAGTATTAACATTTATCGGTATAAGTTTGGAGCATTTTTGTTAAATTTTTTTTTGTAATTGTACAAGTATCCTTGACTTGCGTTTTATGTCATTCTATTCTTTTTAACTTTTGAGTGTTGGACCTACCTATTTGACAATTACCGATTGTGTATTCCCAATTATGACTTCTCACGGACGTGTCGTACGCGCAGTTACCGTAGCACTCAATTGATTAATTTCAGTGTGTATTAATTATTGCCCAATACACTCCCCAATTTAATCCCGTACAAGGTCGAATTTTTTTTGGAGTCCAGTCGTATTTTATGTTAGGCTCTGTTCTTTGTTTACTTGATTCGTAAAAAAAATGTTCGGTTTTGGTTATTTTGGTTTTGCTAACCTCTCATTTTTTTTTCGGAGAGGCAGTGTAACATCTCATATAGGCAATTATTAAACTGCTATATGTTCGAAGGATTGCCGTGATTTGGCGCGAAAATGTAGTCAACCCGTTTATCGATCCGTGCCGTCATGCGCCTGAGCTTTGAGGCCGCTGCTTGACGTACTTGATCGACCATTATTGTAGCAGATGTAGTCCGCATAACATATATTAAACGTGGTAGGAAGTTCCTTACCAAGATGAAGAATCCGAAGTTGGATTCGTGGGAGAGACATGTCGCCTGGTGTATGGAAAACAGATAAGTTGGGAGAATTGAAGACAATCCGCAGCAAGAACAAGGTCTAAATAAAACGCAAGCAGTTCCACATATAGTTCCACATAAAATTTCAACAATAAATTTCATCTACAGGTTTCAGCTTTAATTCGTATAGAAGTCAAAAAACTTTCGACAAGATAATGCATTCATTTGTAAGGTGGTTGAGTTGCACGTGCCTGTAATCTGCAGGTGTCATGTTGAACTCTTTTCTTTGGTGAGTACATTGTAATTTGTTATATCAAACACTGACCCGAACAAGAATTAAGCTTACTTGGAGGATATATAATTCTCTAAATAATTTTTTTTAAGAAAATTCAATAAATTTCTAATGTTTAAATGTATAAAAGTTTCCTGTTAAACGATTTTAAAATTTTAGCATAGTTTCATACACTAACATGTAAAAGCTTTTCTATTAGTATAAATTATGTGCCACAGAAAATAAGTAAAACAATTGGCTTGACGATTTCAGAATAGTTTTAGTGTTTTGAATACAGAATTAGAAGTTTTTGGTAAAAACAAAATCACTTTATTTAAAACATGTTAGGTAATTTGGCTAATTTTTTTGTATTAATTGTTAAATTCATATAGTCAATTAGGGCACATGTTGGTTTAACATCTTGTCAGGTAAACACCTGGACTTGCATGTTTACTTAAACAAGTACATGTATGTAGCACAAATGAGTTGTATGATAAGCTAATTTTTGACTTATCCTTGTGAGCCGAGAACAAAGATCTTTGCTTAAAGCATTTGTGTAATGTTATGAAACATTAATTTTATGATGGGCTTCACCCGATAGTAACTGCTACTTTTTTTAATTCAACATCGATATGACCTTTTTTCTTCATGTTGATAATTTTGATTGTTGTTAATTTATTTGATTAATTTATTTGATTAATTTATTTGTTTAATTTTTTTGTATATACAAGAGCTTGAAATAACGTTATTACATATCTGCAATCTAAGGTAATAGTTTTATTTCTGAAAATTCTAGCTACAAGGTTTAAGTGTATAAGAAACACTGTTATGTTGTTGAGTATCTATCTTCAGGTATAAGTTGATTCCCTTAAGGTTTAATTACGTCTTTCCTTAAGAAGACTATTTTTGGTGCTTATGTGTGTGACGTAGTGGCGCCCTAAAATTGTATAAAGACAAGTTAATTAATAAAAGACCACCCCATCTCATGCCTCCGCAGCAATAGACCCCGAGACTAGTCCGCGAGCTTATATATTTCTTTTTGGTAACACTGTTTGGCTCTATTTCACCTTAACTGAAGCCACCCTCTGCATTATTAACCAAAAAGTAAAAAATACTATAACACTGTTGCCCGAAACGTGGGACTCGAGTTAAATTTTATTGTCATTTGACTAAATTCTACTGTTGTTCGACTAATTTCACTGACGTTCGAATAATTAAGCTTGTCTTTGTTAGTTCACATTTACTGAAATAATTTTGGTTAAGCCTGAAGTATTAAATTTTTTATTATAGTAGTAAAATCTTGAGCTAGTATATTTTGTCGATGTTGATGAATTTATTAGTAGTCTGAACTGAACGTTAATTTTAGTAAGGATTAATCAGACTTTTTTGTACTGAATCTAAAAATGGCTGACGCTTATCAGATTGTATATTTACACAAAGAGGAACTAGAATATGAATTAAATATTCGTGGTATAAGAAGTACTAGGTCTGTTTCTGAGAAGAGAAAATTCTAGGTCGTTTGTTGGCAAAAGAGGTTGGAAAAACAGGTTATTTAATTGATCTCTCAGAATATACAGTAGAATTTTCTGTGGAATGTGCTGAAGTTAATGCCACTATTGACTCGATAAGAAATATTTTGCCTGAATTTGAAGGAAATACTTGGATTCTGTTTTAAGAGGGTTCAATCTAGGTTGACTCATTTGTCTGGTCGCGTTAAGAGAATGCAAATTCCTTTAGAAAACCCTGAAGAGGCTATCACATTTAAAAATGAAACAATAGCTACTGTCATTATTCTAGAAGCTGAGTTATATGATAAAGTGGAGAAAATTTCAGAATCCACTTTCCATAGTGATACAATTAATGCATCTTCCTCAACAGTCAGTGTGCCTATGCACACAGTAACGTATCTTTCGCTGTCAATACCTTTTAGTTCTTGGTCCGTAAAATTTAGTGGAGACCCTAAGGAGCTGTATATATTTTTAGATAGAGTAAATGAATTAGCTCAGTCTCGTAAGGTGTCGGAAGTAGATTTATTTAATAGTTCAGTTGAGTTTTTTGAGGAAGAAGGACTTCTTTGGTATAGAAGTGTGAGGAATTCATTGACTGATTGGAGTTCTCTAGTATCACGGTTAAAGGAATATTTTTTACCTGCTCATTGTGAGGATGAAATATGGGAAGATATAAAATCGAGTAGACAGCAGAAGGATCAGCCGGTGGTATTATTTATTGCTCATATGGAGAGTTTGTTTTGTAGATTACCACAAGCCCCAGCAGAAACTACAAAGATTAGGATTATAAGAAAAAATTTATTGCCTGACTTAATTTCACAACTAGCATTGTCCGAAATAGATAGCATATCTACTTTGAGAAAATGTGTAAGAAACTGGAGGAAGCCTTATGTCATGTCGTCATACATGAGTAAAATTTTAAATGATGCTTTAATAATTTGGTACACTAGTTTTGCTGTCAGAATATCGTTTGAAAATTGCTCTTGCGCAGAGGCACGTTTTGTTTTGATTTGGTTTGGTAGCAATTTTTTATTTATATCCGCGTTGCAATGCAGTATGTTAAGTTGTATTTAGTCTAGGCGAGACTTGTCGTTGTGGGTTGTCCGTAGCATTATGTAAGTCTAAACGAGACTCGTGGTAAGTTTGTCGCTCTAGCAGTTTTGGCATCATTATTTGAGGTTAGTAATGATGTTATTTTTTGTTTATAAGTCTAGGTGAGGCTCATAAAAGAGTCTGTCATTCTGGCAAGTTTATGCGTTGTGAAGCACTTTTGTTTGCTTTGACAGTTTGATTTTGAGTAGTATAAGAGTGTACCAGAACATTGATTTATTGTTATTCTCAACAGACGGTTAAAAGTAAGCGCATCTCATTGTACGTTTCTTAGAAGAAAAGTTTTTCTTACTTATGAAGTTCCACAATTTATTATTTGTGACAATGGTCCTCAGTTGTCTGGGAAAGATTTCAAATCTCTGTGTGACAGATATGATGTTCAAAAGATTTGGTATACTGCTGTGTATTCCCCCCCCAGTGTAATTTCGTAGAAAAGTTCAATAGAACTGTTGGTACCGCTATCCGTTCATATGTTGACGAGCATGCCTCGTGGGATCTTGAGCTGCCACAGATCCAATATGCAATAAACTCCGCTAAGCATGAATCTACGACTTATTCCCCAAATTTTTTAGTTTTCGGAAGGCATGTTCCAGTCAGTGGTAAATTTTTTGGTGATGATGTTACTCCTGAGGGAGATATTGAAGTCGTTCCTGATAGTCGTCCTTCGTATTTTTCAGATCGTTTAGGTCTACTTAAAATATTTTAAGATGTTCGTGCAAAATTACGATTAGCTTATGAACGTTCCAGTAAACAATATAATTTGAGAAGACGAGACATATCTTTTAAAGTTGATGATAAAGTGTGGAGAGTGAACAAGGTGCTCTCTAGCGCAGGTGATAAGTTTACAGCTAAACTTGCACCAAAGTTTGTGTTGAGCGTTGACAAGAAGAGGTGCTCAGGTGTGGTGTATGATTTGAATAATGTAGATGGATCAAAAACCGGTAGATGGCATGTTAAAGATTTGAAGCCTTTTTCTACTTTAGATCCAAATGACACTTCTGAAGGTTAAGCAATGCTGTTGATATCTTGATTAAAAATAAGAAACATTCTTGTCTGTTTATTGTTTGTTCTGGTTAAATTTTTTTTGGTCTTAGAGAATATTTTGATGCTAACTAGTATGTTTTCACTTTATTAATTTCTTCTTTAGATGTGATCTTACCGTGAAGATAGTGGAGATGTTAAGTTAAGTACGGATATCCTCGTGGTGAAAAAGTGCATTTGAGTGCACGCGTTTTTTTTTGAGCTTGCGTTTTATAGATCTTGATTTTCTTTGGGGTTAGTATGTCTTCTTTAAATAAGCTGCTTTAGGATAATTTACTTGTCTCAATATTAGTTTTGTTTTGTTCATGGTTATTTGATATAGGATGTACAGTATAGTTAAGGAATTCCTATTTGTGGGCATACTTTAATTTTTTTTGGTTCAGATGGAATTCCTTATTGGCTGTTTGCCAGTATGTAGTATTGGAATAGGGTGATTGTAGGCCAACATGTTTGGTTTATTTGAACTTAGTTCTTTTTGGGTTTTGCTATATCCTGTTCGGATATAAAGACTATATCATAATATGGTAAAGGAATAGTTTACAGTGGTGTTTCGCTTGAACGTCTGCCAGCTTGAAATTTTAGGAAGCTGAATGCTACAGTATATGGTTGATGTTCTGTGGTAATGTCTAGGAGAGACTACACGATCACAGAATTGATTGATATAAATTAGATCAGGCAGAACTCCGTTATGATTGGTGTTTCTGACCTCGATATTTTATTATTCTTCAGCACTTTAAAGTTCCTTTGTTTAGTGGAGCTGACGAATATAGTTGTAATTATGTAAATAAATTTAGGTATAAAGTCAATATTAGTAGGATTAAAAATCTTGTAAATTTTTTTTGAAATTAGTATTAACATTTATCGGTATAAGTTTGGAGCATTTTTGTTAAATTTTTTTTTGTAATTGTACAAGTATCCTTGACTTGCGTTTTATGTCATTCTATTCTTTTTAACTTTTGAGTGTTGGACTTACCTATTTGACAATTACCGATTGTGTATTCCCAATTATGACTTCTCACGGACGTGTCGTACGCGCAGTTACCGTAGCACTCAATTGATTAATTTCAGTGTGTATTAATTATTGCCCAATACACTCCCCAATTTAATCCCGTACAAGGTCGAATTTTTTTTGGAGTCCAGTCGTATTTTATGTTAGGCTCTGTTCTTTGTTTACTTGATTCGTAAAAAAAATGTTCGGTTTTGGTTATTTTGGTTTTGCTAACCTCTCATTTTTTTTTCGGAGAGAGGCAGTGTAACATCTCATATATAGGCAATTATTAAACTGCTATATGTTCGAAGGATTGCCGTGATTTGGCGCGAAAATGTAGTCAACCCGTTTATCGATCCGTGCCGTCATGCGCCTGAGCTTTGAGGCCGCTGCTTGACGTACTTGATCGACCATTATTGTAGCAGATGTAGTCCGCATAACATATATTAAACGTGGTAGGAAGTTCCTTACCAAGATGAAGAATCCGAAGTTGGATTTGTGGGAGAGACATGTCGCCTGGTGTATGGAAAACAGATAAGTTGGGAGAATTGAAGACAATCCGCAGCAAGAACAAGGTCTAAATAAAACGCAAGCAGTTCCACATATAGTTCCACATATAATTTCAACAATAAATTTCATCTACAGGTTTCAGCTTTAATTCGTATAGAAGTCAATAAACTTTCGACAAGATAATGCATTCATTTGTAAGGTGGTTGAGTTGCACGTGCCTGTAATCTGCAGGTGTCGTAACGTTGAACTCTTTTCTTTGGTGAGTACATTGTAATTTGTTATATCAAACACTGACCCGAACAAGAATTAAGCTTACTTGGAGGATATATAATTCTCTAAATAATTTTTTTTAAGAAAATTCAATAAATTTCTAATGTTTAAATGTATAAAAGTTTCCTGTTAAACGATTTTAAAATTTTAGCATAGTTTCATACACTAACATGTAAAAGCTTTTCTATTAGTATAAATTATGTGCCACAGAAAATAAGTAAAACAATTGGCTTGACGATTTCAGAATAGTTTTAGTGTTTTGAATACAGAATTAGAAGTTTTTGGTAAAAACGAAATCACTTTATTTAAAACATGTTAGGTAATTTGGCTAATTTTTTTGGTATTAATTGTTAAATTCATATAGTCAATTACGGCACATGTTGGTTTAACATCTTGTCAGGTAAACACCTGGACTTGCATGTTTACTTAAACAAGTACATGTATGTAGCACAAATGAATTGTATGATAAGCTAATCTTTGACTTATCCTTGTAAACCGAGAACAAAGATCTTTGCTTGAAGCATTTGTGTAATGTTATGAAATATTAATTTTATGATGGGCTTCACCTACTAGTAACTGCTACTTTTCTTAATTCAACATCGATATGACCTTTTTTCTTCATGTCTGATAATTTTGATTGTTGTTAATTTATTTGATTAATTTATTTGATTAATTTATTTGATTAATTTATTTGATTAATTTTTTTGTATATACAAAAGCTTGAAATAACGTTATTACATATCAGCAATCTAAGATAATAGTTTTATTTCTGAAAATTCTACCTACAAGGTTTAAGTGTATAAGAAACACTGTTATGTTGTTGAGTATCTATCTTCAGGTATAAATTGATTCCCTTAAGGTTTATCTACGTCTTTCCTTAAGAAGACTGTTTTTGGTGCTTATGTGTGTGAAGTAGTGGCGCCCTAAAATTGTATAAAGACAAGTTAATTAATAAAAAACCCCCTCCCATCACATGCCTCTGCAGGAATAGACCCAGAGACTAGTCCACGAGCTTATATATTTCTTTTTGGTAACACTGTTTTTCTCTATTTCACCTTAACTGAAGCCACTCTCTGCATTATTTACCAAAAAGTAAAAAATATTATAACAGTATTGTAAAATTGCTTTATTTGATTCAATAAGATCCGTTCAGTAAACTAATCGGGGTAAAAATTCTAGTCTAACATTTCATAACATTGGGGCTTAAAATAATAAAGGAATCAGTGGGACAAAGATCACAACAATATATATATATATATATATATATATATATATATATATTGTTATGTACTAACTGGATTTATTGTGCCCCGACGTTGGGCCCCATATAAATATGCTATGAATTCCTGGAACTATCGAACTCTGCCGTTGTTCCATCCAATAAATACTTGATATGATAGCGCCGTACTCGGTATCAATATCGTTTTCTTACTTAACTCCACCTCTCTGTGTTTTACTAATCATAAACTTGACTCCCACTAATTTTATTATTCTGCCTCGACTAGCTTTTATTTTGAATTATAAAATGAAGTTAATTAATTCCATATAATGAAAAAAAATATTATGTAAAGGTTTTGAAAATTATTAAAATACACTTTTCAATCAATCAATATTGTAAGTCTTATTTATCTCAAAAATCATATGATTTGCAATCAATCTAAAGTCACCAAAAACTATTCTTTTTATAAAAGAATCCTGGAACGTTCAAAAAACCCTTTATTATATTACGTACTTTCAACGTATGCAAAGTTCGTTGCTGACTCTGTTACACAAGTTTATCTTAATTAAGCAAATTCAATATTCAAATTCAAATAGAAAAAAATGTCTTAAAACTAAAGAGATCTAACCTGGTCTGTTTACTTTATGCTTCTTTATTTCTTTCTCGCAACTCAAAATTGTACCAAGATTATCGACGCGTCCATTATCAACCAACAACAATTAGAATTTTCCATGCATTATTATATCATCCATTTGGATCATTAACATCTTATTCAAAATTACTCTCCACCAATTCGGAATTATTATATACCCATTTGAAATATTATCTACAGAATTATGCACCCATTTATTGTCATTCGCCTCAGAATATTGTCATCAAATTTAAATTTATTGTCATCAGCCTCCGAATTATTAGCATCAAGCTTAGATTATTTTCACCAGCCTCAGAATTATTCGCGTCGAACTTAGAATTATTGTCGTCCGACTTAGAAATCTCCCTCGAATTATTGTCATCCAACTTAGACCCATGCACCCCTTTGGATCATTAACATCTTAAATTATTATATTACTTGAATTATTGTCATCCGCCTTCGAATTTATTCTACAATCATGAATTTATTGTCACCCATTTGGTTATTCTCACCAGCCTCAGAGCCCTATTATTATCATATTATATTTTAGTTTAAATAATTTTCCCAAATTCTACTTACGTTAATCGGCAATAGAAATTTTCATATTCGTAGCACTATCTGTCACTAAACAATTTTCAATATTTAAAATATTATTATTATGCGTTACTCTTTGATTCAGGGTAACAAAGCTTGGCCTTGTTGAGTTGAAAACTGAGCTCCGTTATCATTGCTCGCTGTTAATATATGGGTATGTCCCTCTTTGTCTGTGGGCTTGGCTTACTAATTATGACCAATGAGGTCGTTCTATTTCCTACACTTAAAGTGGTTTTCTGATGTAACATTCTTGGCTTTTCGAGTAATGCTTGTTTGCTTACAGATGCTTTGTTATCAGACCATGCTGTGTTTTGAGAAAATAATCGCTTTTCCATATTATACCAAAATACGTGATGCAATTTGAATTTCAATTTTCATGTATGTTTATTTATTTACGCATTTTTAATTACATTTATTATCAAAATGTTAATTGTTTCTACGCACTCACAAATCTTCTTTAAGTTTTATCCCTTATCTCCGTATTATGTTATGATTAATTCGAATCCCTTTCAATGCGTGTTTAATTAGATGAACTATGCTTTCTTTTAAATACGCGTGCTTCTACTGAAAAATATCATTGTTTGCATTACTTAAATTTACTAAAACTCTATACACCGGGTGCTAAATATTTGTTATTTACCTAATGCATGAATTACTTATTCCTATGCTAACTATGCGTTTATTTGCATCGCTTAAAACTACTTATACTTTATATACAGGGTGTTAAATGCTTACTATTTACAAACTATTCCAATTACTCAATTTTCTACTAAATAAATGCAGTTTTCTGCTTCCTATTGTGATTTCTGATTACTACATAACCATTGCTATAAAATACACCCTTAAACAACCCCTTATCGCAGCATTATATATCTTCTTTAATCCTTGATCACAAGTTTCTAAAAATGCTACAAACAGCTAGGCTAAATTATACAAAAAATAATTGTAACTTACAAGATGAGTTGTTTTAAAAAACTAACATCTAAATTAAGTTTTAATCCTTAACGTTTTTCTTTTTAACTTCTAAATGTAGGAAGGATATATAATTTGTATAAGAAAAAATGTAAAAATAAAAATAGTGTTAGCTTTTGAAATTTTTCAAATTCTCTTATTTAACAAGATACCTGCTATTTTTAATAGTTGTTGTTTGATCGTGTGTGTGTGTGTGTGTGTGTGTGTGTGTGTGTGTGTCTGCGTGCGGGCGTGCGTGCGTGTGTGCGTGTGTGTGCGTGTGTGTGTGTGGATTTTTATGGTGTGTACGTATTTATAACGTTAAACATATTACTACTAAATATTATATTAGACATGCAGCTATGTTTTAAAATTAAGTAAATATGTGTAAATCGAGCCAAACCACTAATATCAGTTTTTTATTTATACCATTTTTTTGCATTAAAGATGTGGTACATTTAAAGAAATAGTCCCTTGTTTTATTTTTCTCTAATTCTAAGATTATTGGATTTTTGAAATCTATACTATGATCTAAAGTGGTTGAGTGACTTGATAAAGCACAGGAATTTGGTTTAACTTTTATATCACCTCTGTGTTAAATAATACGTTAATTTAAGGATTAGGATGTTTGTCCAATATACAGGCCATTACAATCAAAACAATTAATTTGATACACAGTATTTTTTGAAATAGTTTGGGTGTTTTATCTTTTAATTTTAAAAGAAGACTGTTGACCGTTAAAATATTTTCCTTTGCATACTTAAAATTATAATTTTTAAATACTTCAATTCGTTTATGAGTTGACTGGTTGTCTATTTTTGATATTGTTTTATACATTTCTAAATTTTTGTAATTGTTACTACTTGTGTAATTGTTGTCTGTGTTAGTTTTATTATTGTTTGAAAGTTTTCTTATATTTTTATTATAGAATGTTGGATGAGATATTCTTTTAATTTGATTTTTTAATCCTAAAATAAAATTTATTTTTGTTTTAAACGGGTGATACGAGAGATAGTTTACATACCTGTTGGAATGTCTTGGTTTTTGATACCAATCTAAAATTATTTTGTTTTCATCATTACGAATTAATAATGTGTAAAGTAAAAGTACTGATTCTGTTTCTATGGTAAATTGATGTGATTATTATAACTGTTAAAAATATTAAGAGTTTCAACTGTTTTATTTTCCGGGATAGCTGTTATTAGGTCGTCAACAGATTTCTTTAAGAATGGAAGGTTAAATGGATGTAGTGGAATAACAATATTTAATAATCCATAACTATTTGTGCAATAATGGGGCTCAGATTTGATCCCATTGGACATCCAAAAATTTGTAAATAAAATTTATTATTAAAAGAAAGATAACTGTTATCAAAAAGAAATTCAACGATTTGTAAAAAGAGTTTTTGAAAACTTACAAACAACACTAATTAAAAGTATCACGTATCCTGCTAAAAAAGAGAATTTGAAAGATTTCAAAATCTGACAAAATTTTTATTTTTAGATTTTTTCTTATACAAATTGTATATCCTTCCTACATTTAAAAGTTAAAATGAACAATGGTAATGACTAAAACTTAATTTAGATGTTAATTTTTTAAAATAACTCATCTTGTAGGTTACAATTATTTTTTGTATACTTTAGCCTAGTTGTTTGTACCATTTTTAGAAGCCTGTGATCAAGGATTAAGAAAGATCCGAAAATTTATGCATTAAAAAAGAGTCCTTATTTTTATAGCTGACTTCAAATCTATTAAAAAGCATTTATTATATATATATAAGCTAACAACTTAACATTACATTAGCGAGCTCTAACATACCGCCCACTAAAATAAGATTAATTTCAATTATTTTTATTATTTTATTTTATTAAATATTAATAAATAACCAACCAATATTAATTGTATTCATCGAGTGAGAGGACACAATTTCACACCATCATGACCAGGATATGTTTCCCTGACCTTTCCCAAAGACTATTGCAGAGAAGAAGTTCGCTCAACCTTAATAAGGCCTAATATTCTAACTTTTAGTGCAAGTGAGTCTTTGAGCCATTGGCCCTTCTGATGCAAGGTATGCAAATAGTCTTTGCTCCAGTTGTTCCAAAAGGACCGTTGCATTTGTTGCAACAGTTGCCATCGATTTAGTGTAGATATCTTTAGATCTAACAAATTCGGGTCAGGTATAACTGACACTGGGTCCAAATTTAAGAAATGAACTGAGGTCAAACAAGAAAAATCATTCGAATTTGAACTCAGAGCACATAATGAACTCGAGTTTCAGGTTGCCTCTATTAGGGTCAGCACCGTAATCAATTCCTCGAATAAATATTTATGGCTCCGGGTTAGGACCGTGTCATTTTATAAATTAAGGTCGACGTTTCGCCCACTTTTTAAGGGGCTTCATCAGAACAATAGAAGAAATAAGTAATAAAATAAAAATAATAAAAATATAAAAAGATAATATTAAGTAGACAGGTTAAAGTGTAAAGAGAAGAGTTACTACTGAACTAGCAGACTCACTAGCCCATTCAAAGCCAAAAGGTGTCTTGTGGCAAAGTAACTTATTATTTTTATTTTATTACGTAATTTTCTGAGTAATTTGCCTTATCGTTCCTACTTAGATTTCCATAATTATCGGCGACTTCAAGTATAACGTATTCGTTAAAATCTTTCACTTCTTCGTAAAATAGCTCTTCGGAAGTAAAGTTTCGTTTCTATGTATTGTCGGGTTTAATTTGAGGTATCTCACTATTCTGTCTAGTGTTGCCAGATGACGTGTCCAAAGAGGTTGGTTTGTAGTAATTATTTGGGTTGTTATTATTATTCGTCATAGATGAGTTTCTGTTAGGATTTACGCTGAGTGTTTGTCATGTTAGATTTGCGTTCTAATTGAACTTGGGCGTGTTGTTCGTCCAGGGTTGTGTAAAAGTTGAATTAAATGTAGGTTTGGAAAATTATCGAAATTGATTGTTAAAATTTGGATTGCTTAAGTTTGGATTATTAAATCTAAAATGATTTATCGGTGTGATAATTGATGCAAATTTAGGTTGTGTCGGTGTTAGTCTTGCTGCTTGTTTAGTCTTAATTGGTTGAAGGTTTTTGTTAATATTTGGTTTGTAAATTCTGTTCCTATAATACATAACTTTTCTGCCAATATTATTAAATCTATAGCCTTCTCTACACTTTGTGGGTTTCCAATTCTAATTTGATCTGATAATCAGTCGGGTAACGCGTTTATATACGTATCTAAAGCCATGTCGTAGTACATTTTGGTATTAATTAAACGTAAGTTAGGATCCGGTTCTTCTAACTTAAGTCTGGCCAGAATCAAATTTCTCACATCTTGCCATTTTATACCAAATTGATTACATCTTATTCTCAAATTAAATAAATTCCTAACTAATAAACATTTAATATTTGTTTTATCCCCAAAATAAGCAATCAATATTTTCTTAGAATCTTCCCAGTCATTTAAATCATCTCTGCTCGTTATTAAAGTGTAACAACATATTCTTTTCTAGTTCCCCTTGTTTATAAAAACTTTTCAGGAATATTTCTCAAGCTGTAATAAAAATACCTAGCATCGCTTGATTACCATGGAATCGAACCTAAATATAACCTTAAGTTATCTGAGTTCATTTTGTTTGAATTATTATTTTGTTTCCTTAGTCAAGTTTGCACTAAAGCTATTTAAAGAATCGCTTACTGATATCTTGGATAAGTTTACTTATAAAGTTCAGACATTCACTGAATAATTGTTGCAATAATAAATTCTACATCAAATGTGTATAAAAAGTTCTTTTCTTTTCAAATAAAACTTACTAATATCAATATGCAATTTAAGAAATGGTGAAAGAAAATGAACTATAGGTACTCATAATAATTTGATTGTTTGTTGCATAGCCTTCCTTCTGTATTTGATTTGGTTGAATTTGTACTTCGTTCAATCCTTGGTGTTCTGTCCCAGCAAAGAATTGAAATTTACGGTTACTAGTATTTCGTTTTTAAAAATACTAATGCCCTTCTGGAATCCGTTCCAACTGTGCCAGATATATTTTAAGTCTTTGGGAGCTTCTTTTTAAAAAGTTTTTTCCAAAAACATAACTATAAAATTTATTTTAATTCATTAATTACAAAAATGACTTGTTTTATTTATAATGGACTTGAACGCTTACATTCATTAAACGCAAAGTGAATGCAGTTGAAAATGTTATAACTTAATATTTAAATAAATCAATAATTAATAATTAAGAATGAGTAGCTTGAACACCTAACAATGTTAAAGTTATGAAGTACGAAGACTAACTGTCGAGCAGAGCTTCTTATATTTAACATGTAGCCTCTGGTCTCACATCGTTCTGTGAGAAACTGCAAATATTGCGTTTCCGCTGTTTCTTGATAAATCATACAATGTCTTTAATTCTCAGTAATTGTAAATAAGTCTGCTTGATCACAGTTCATTGTTTCTTAACCTGTGGTATCAAGTTGCGTCTGGGTTACAAAAAAATCGTTTTCGATTCTTATTTATCATATGAACTCCGTTGACACTTATCATATTAGATTCCGTTATACAAAGTATTGTACTATATCTAAGACATAATTATTACATTTAATTTTAAATTTAGATTAATATAGGGGATATGTAACTAGTTTCATATAGTAACTTGGTTACCTGTTTAGGTTAGTCTACATACGAGAATATGATTTGAGCATCTAAGTCTATATTTAAGGGTCGCCGTTTGAAATGATATAACTGGTTCTAATTTAGTCACTGAATGAACTGAGTTATTGTATCTTAATATAGTATACAGCATTTGGGTTTTCATGTCTTCGGAGGGGCGGGTTTTGTTTAAAATTTTAAGGTGTTCCCACAATGTAAAATGTATATCTACTTTATACAATTTTAATAGTCCTTGTAAAATACTATTTTGAATTTGGTACCTAGATTACATCCAATTGTGAATGGGATCCATTATGACAAAAAAAATTAATTAAATTTTTATTACCTCGGGTGAGAAGGAGGTGAGCTTATTCCTTATGTCGCGATTAAGATCGTCAACCTGTAGGAGCTGTTGATGCTGACGCCTTCGTTTGGTCCATATAGCAGAAAGCCACGCTTAAGTCTGGGTTAGGTTTGCTTTTAAATAACGAATTCAATGCTAGTTTTTCTTTTAAAGTAAAAAATCAAATACTATCCAACTTTAAAGTTTCCTAAATATGTCAAGCAGAATCCTTCTAATCCATTCAACTTGGCAACGTCACCATCATCAATAGCTTCGACAAATCTTTTTTATAGGAACACCGTGACGTGTTCTAATTAAACATTAATAAATCATAATTTTTTTCTTTAAAAGTACGCTTTTGATATTAATCACTTTACATTGATTATCTAATTCGAATTTTTTTAATTTTTAGTGTGTTTCTACTGAAATTGAATTATGAGATCTATATTGTTTATAAAATCTATTTTCTAATTATAAGGCATGCAGAAGGATATTTAAATAAAATTGTTTAAGAAATAATAAAATTAAAAAAATTTACCTGAACTAACTTTGCACTTGTTCTTAATACATAAATATATATATATATATATATATATATATATATATATATATATATATATATAGTTTACACGTCTTTGCTTACAACTTGATGAATGTGTTAAATGTGTGCTATATTTATATAAAATTGAACCCACAATATATGAATAGTTCAATTGTACGCATTGGTTTATTTCAAAGAACATCCTGTTCGCGCTGAAAAAATTTAGAATTGCTTTTAGTTTCAATTTTAACAGTTTATTATTATAATCCATGAGTAAATAATAAATATTGTATCAATTCCTTTCGTTTTTAGAATACAGACTTATATTGTAATGTGCAATTAAGATTAAAAGGCGTAGCTGAGTCTGTCATTGACCAGAATAATACAGTTGAACGTTAACGAAGCATCTGTATACAATAAATAATTGGTAGCCCCATTTGACGTTATCTCTTCAGATGGATTTGAGTGACAGTTTGCAAGATGTTTCATCTGCATGATTCTAGTAAATTCTTAAAATAGTGTAGAATTATTGACAAGGGTATTTAAATTGACCGTTTAGATATTTTAGTTTAGTTTCGATTTATGCTTTGATTACAGTATTAATTTTATTGGTCTTGATATATAAAGTCGTAATATACATTAGTGCTACATCACGTTGTTGAAATAAATAGCTGCATGTTCCTATACACCATTTTAGTTATAGATGTAAATGAACACTTTGATACAAACATAGACGTACACGGAAGGGACAAGGAAAGAATGACCGGGCTCAATCGGCGAGTAGACAGGGTTTTACCAGACCGAAAGTAAAGAAATTGTCTGAACAAACAGAAAAAGGTGCAGTACAACCTGCAATAGAAATAAACACATTAAGTTATAACCAAAAACAAAATAAAATGTTTATTGGGTTAAACTGCCTTTAACTAAACGGTTTCATCAAACTACAAAACATCCCAACCGAGAACATATTTATAATTTACAATTTTTCAATATGTACATTGTTTACAATTACTGTCCGGTAACCTTGGGTTAAGTGAAAACGTTTTTCCCCACCCCAATTAACATACCTCGAAATGGATTCTAGTCTCGACAATATCTAAGTATAAATAGGAGACATATCTGTATAATAGCAGTACGTCAGGAACTTCTTTCTTGTGTCGGTTAGATAACATAGGTACAAATAGTAACATGAATAAAGTTCCTACTTGAATATATCACACTCTTCAGTCACACCAGTAACAAACGGGATTCGTTCAAATAGCAGCCGGGAAATCCTTTCTTGGTACAGTTATATAAGAATCATTAGAAGGGTCAGCAATTACATAAGACCCATACAAGTAAGTAGTGGAGAAACACTCACCCGCGCGTCCACGTTGTTGGAATGGTCACACCCTCCCAAAGACAGAGAGGAACAAATAGACCCGGGACACGCAATTTGTGCATCCTTCCTAGAAAAGAAAAGACAATAACCTCGTCAGTCAAGGGCTAATATAATGGACGGTCAAGCCCACCGGAAGATGCTGTAACAGGTACGATTAAAGATTAGATCATTTACGAGGAAAAGTACATTTTTTAAAACTGAAAACCCTTACCACACAACGGTGTACACGAAATTCCGTAGATAACGAAAAACGACAAATTTTCTTGGTTGTATGCAGAAAGAATAAAATGAACTCGTTCTATAGCCAGAATTAAATTCAATTCCAGCGTTATTAAACATACAGGTGTTAATAGAAACTCGAAATAAACTTTATCAGAGAAGTGTAATCCATTATTTCAACGAGTCTTTAGGTTTGGGTATTATAAGAATTAATTATACTCTATAGTAATATGCATCAAGCCGACGGATACTTGAAATAAGATACCAATTATTTAAATTATAGAAGAACTTTCTATTTTGCAGCAAATAGGTTTAAATGGAATTGTAGTAAAGCGTACTTATTGTAGTAAGGTCTAATATACAGGATGGTGTTTAAGTATTTGTAACCTTCGGTTTTATTTTATAAATACTCATCAACTACCCTACATATTTTCATGCTAAAATTCATATTCTTCATAATAGTATTTTAAAGTACTATTCTAAAAGCTGTTAGAACTTGGAAAATAGCTGATTGTAAGGCAGGTAGTCGGTTGGTTTCCTAGAAAACACGCAGCACGTGCATGTTAGTTTCAAATAGTTTAGCGTTTGCTATCTCCCTTCAATACAATAGTGGGATGGTTTCGTATCACTTACCGGTAATTTGCAAGGACAGGGGAAGAGGGTTAATCGTTGTAGTTTTAAGTTTAGTTCACGTTGGGTATTTGAAGGGTAGAGAGTATGTAGTTGTGGAAAGTTTTTAGGCGCGAAGTGCAATAAACATTCACGTGCATAATTAATTGGTTCAGTCGTGTCAAAAGTCAAATGGTTTCTTTGGACGACGTAATGGCTCCCGATTTTCTTTTTAAGAAAGATTTTAAGCACGTTGAATAAAGTGATTGTAAAGCCTGCACGTTACTAGTTGTCATTAAGTAACGGAATATTTAAATTGCGTCGGAGGCGTTTTGCAATGAGATTGTTTTTGTGAAGAAATAAAACCCTGGCCCAACGGACTCGCGTAGTTAGTTTTACGTTAATATAGGAAACTGTTATCGTTGTAAGATTAATAATAAGTTTAGTGCTTACCAGAGAGCTTAATATTGTGTCGAGTGATAATTATTAATCCGAAAATTCAGGGAACTGGACCAGCGAACCATATCGCATTTTATTTTTTGTTGGCTATCCCACAGGTATTCAAACCAGTTTAATCCGGTGAATTCCAATATTTGCCGCCTATTATATCAACGATCACCTCACATGATTCTTGGGTCTTATTCAAAATTCATCTTTTTTCTAAGCCGTTGGTTGATGTACCATCCTGGAGTACAACATTGCCCGAAATTAATTAACGTAAACTAAAGACAGAAAACTGAATTCCTGCGGTGGTTTCACCATCCGTACTGTAGGTTATGATTGTCATATTATTTTATAAACTGAACTTGTTTACAATTCCGTATAATGTTAAATTTGGTACGTATAAAACTATTTTAAAATATTCATTCTACACTGACTTAATTAGTAAATTTAATCATAGATGATACAGAGATAGGAGGATCTATTAGGGTTGGTAAAAGGATTTAATGTAAACTAAATGTACATGAATTATTTGTTGCTCAACACATTAATATTGGTTATAATTAATAGAAACATGTTATAGAGGTTGTGTATAATTTAGAGATGTGAGTAAAGTTGATTTGGTGTTCAGTTAAATGGTTATATTAGAACAAATTCCGACGTTCTAAAATTATAATTTTATAAAGAGTTTAAGTAATGCGGTGAACAGGGATTCAGAGCAAGTATATTTAATTTAAAGACTCAATTCAGATATTTCAGAATATCTTAAGTGATAACTCTATTACAGGTACAAGTTGGTGTTGACCAGCCAGGAGGTGTACAACAACTTGGCTAATAACTTGAAATAGTGTCATTCCCATATATTGTCATACGGGTTCCTTGTCCGAGAAGAATAAGTTTTTCCTTATTTTACCGTTCTCCAATAAAAGACAGGGAATCCATGCCACTTTAGGCAGAACTCTACTAAAATAAGGGTGGTGCCCAGAATTCATCGGCGTAGTCAAGACAACTATTATTACTCGCCACTTCCCTCTCATTTTACCTACGCCCGTCACGACTGCAGCCAGCCGAGCCGCGGTTTAGTTCGTTCCTTTGAGCTTACAGTTTTTGTTCATGCCTCCCCCCTCTCCCTACCATCGTAACGTCAATTTTGGCATATAACAACTGGCGCCCAACGTTTGGTTTGCTTCTTTCTATAGTATTTTCACGTAACAATTGACGGCCAACAAGTGTTGTTTTTCAACAACTGTCGCCCAACGCAAATTTTTGTTTTGTACTATATAGTTATAACGCAACAACTAGCCCCCAACGCTTAGTTTGGTTTTTCATAGCACGTTTGATTTAAAAAATTTTATACCTAACGTCTAAATTCCTTTTTATAGTAGTTTTTATTCAACAAGTGGGGTGCAATTTTATTTTTCATTTTTAAGTACCGTGGTGTTACATTTAACCATTTCGCAGGTTAATTTTTTGGCTTGTTTAATTTTTGATATTCGTAGTGGGAGTGAGTACGTTGACGTTTCCCGATTTCGTCCTAAGTTTAAGTTGTTGAACTATTTGGTACAAGAAGTAGTTGAGGAAAATAATTTTTGTGTTGTACGAATATTTTTTTTTTGACTTTACACTACAATTTTGTAGGATTTTTTTTTAAGATGGATTATGATATTTGTGTAGATAGATTGCTCAATCAAGAATTACAATATGAAACTGAAGTGAGAGGAATTTCTGCACAAAAATACAGTGTGCAGGAGATACGAAAAAATTGCTCCCATTTTTGAAAACGACTTTTGATTCCAGTAAATATGATTTTGAATATCCTTTTGAATTTCAGGAAGACGTTTATGCTGTAAAGGACATATTTGTGACAATAAATGATGCGATATCCCAACTAACTGAAATAAATTTAGATGCGAACTAACAAAAAATTTAAACAAAAATTGCGCACACAACATTTAGATTAAAAAATTCAGTCCCTTTAGAAGATACCGATGATGAAATTCGCGAAAAATTAATAATGCAACTAGATCCAATAAAATGTTTTTATGAAGATACCGTTCAAAAAATTTTGTTAATTGAAGAAAATACACCAAAAAAGTTAATTAAAAAGAAACCAATAACCCATGATAAGCTAGATGAATTAGAATTTACGGAAAAATTAAACTTAGAAGATCTTGGTAATAGCGAACAATTGGGAGAAACTTCCGAACCTAAACCTACTGCAGTTTCCGAACATAAAAATACTTTAAGAAATTCTATTTTTTATAAAAGCATACCAGTTGCGAAATGGAATTTAAAATATTCAGGCGAATGTTCATTAAATGCATTTTTAGAGAGAGTTGAGGAACTGAAAGTAGCGCGTAATATTTCTGACGAACAATTGTTCATGGAATCATGTGATTTATTTGAAGGTAAGGCTTTGATATTTTCTCGAGAAAATAAAAATTTAGTGAAAAATTGGTCTTCTTTAAAAGAAGCTTTAAGAAATGAATTTTTACCGGTCAATTATGAAGATAGGTTAATGAATGAAATAAATAATAGGACCCAGGGCGAAACTGAAACAATAGGAATTTATGTAGCAGTTATGATTAATTTATTTGCAAGACTTGTAGAACCACTAACACTAGAAAAACAATTAAAGATTTTACGAAAAAACATTTTACCTTTTTATCAGACCCAATTAAGCTTAATCGAAATAAATAATATTCAGGAATTAATAAAATATTATAAAAAACTAGAAGAACGTAACACATATATACAAGATTTTGTTCCACCATCAAAAACACCGACTGATTTAGAGACAAATTTGAGTTACAATAATCCCCAAACCAGTCCAGCTTCGACTTCAAAATTAATAGAAATTTGTATTCAATACAAACACCTGTAAATCAAAATCAAAAATATTCAGGTCCACGCTGTTGGAATTGTAAAGGTATAGATCATATTCAGGCACATTGTAAGGAACCTCGTCGTGTTGGCTATTGTTATAAATGTGGTTTGGATAATACAACTTTTCGTTCTTGTCCTCGATGTAATAAGAAAATTCAGGAAAACTTCCATTCGAGACGCTAAGCGGTCGTATTGTGTCTCGTGTATACCATAACTCGACCAAATATGTTGCAGATTTAATTAGTGAAAGGGAGATAAAATTTAAAAAGAACAAATTAATGTTAGATTATGCGATGGAACAGGCAGAGGAGGATAAACGGCCTTATGTTACAGTTAATATTTTAGGGTTAGAATTTTTAGCTCTTTTAGATTCTGGTACTAGTTCGACTATTTTAGGACAGGAAGGATGGGATAATTTATCCTCAAATTTATATATTGATAAAAAGCAGGCTCCGATTTGTAACGTTGCTGACAGAAATCAATTACATAGTTTGGGTACTGTTCGTTTACCGATTAGGTTGAAAAAAAAATTAACAATATTAGATGTATTAATTGTTCCAGAGGTAAAACATTTCTTAATCTTGGGCATTGATTTTTGGAAATCTGTGCAGATTATTCCAGATATTCTTAAAGGCGAGTTTACGTTTTCTAATTTAGCTTCTTTATCTGTGACACAAGAACCGATTTTACATTCCAAATTTGATCTTTCGTTAGCACAACGTGAAATTTTAGAATTTTTGGTCAATACACATTTTGCAAATTCAAAAACTTTCGGTGTTACTAATTTGGATCAACATAATATTAAAGTTTCAAGCGATCCCATTAAGCAACGACATTATCCTGTTTCCCCGGTCATACAAAAACAGATAGATATAGAATTGGATAAAATGTTAGAACTTGGTGTAGTAGAAAAAAGTTATAGTGCATGATCAAACCCGATTTTGCTAGTTAAGAAAAAAAAACAAGTTTCTTACCGAGTTTGTGTGGACTTCCGCAAATTGAATAATGTTACTGAACGAGACACCTATCCCTTACCGTATGTGTCATTAACATTGGACAAACTTAGAGATGCGAAATTTATTTCTACGCTTGACATAAAATCCGCATATTGGCAAATTCCGTTAACTAATCATTCAAAACAATATACCGCATTTACCGTTCCCAATAGAGGTCTTTATCAATTTACCCGCTTCACCTTTGGTTTACATTACCGGCGACGTGGCAGAAATTGATAGATCGTGTTTTAGGTCCCAAATTAGAACAGTTCGTATTTTCATATTTGGATGACGTAATTATTTGTACTAAGTTATTTGAGGAACATATCAAAATTTTGCAAGAAGCTTTAAAACGTCTAGATGAAGCAGGTTTAACTTTGAATCGTGACAAATGTCATTTCTGCAAAAGTGAACTTAAACATTTAGGCTATGTGATTAATTCAAAAGGTTTACTTGTAGATCCCGAGAAAGTTCAAGCTATTATTGATATTCCCACCCCAAAAACAGTTAAGGAAGTAAGAAGAATTGTTGGTATGGTATCATGGTATAGGAGATTTTTGCCCGATTTTTCTAGTATTATAGCTCCGCTTGCAGCCTTATTACGAAAAAATAAGAAATTGATTTGGGATGAATTTTGTGAAGCAGCTCTTTCGTCAATAAATAATTCTTTGGTATCAGCCCCGATTTTGTCCTGTGCCGATTTTAATTTAATGTTTTCGATTCAGTGTGATGCCTCCGATTACGGGATTTCCGGTGTTCTCACTCAAACGATGGACGGAGTTGAACATGTTATTTGTTATATTAGTCGCTCGCTCACCCCCTGTGAAAAAAAATATTCAGTAACAGAGAGGGAGTGTTTGGCAGTTTTATGGTCTATTGAAAAATTACGCCCTTATGTGGAAGGTAGTCAATTCCAAGCGATTACCGACCACCATTCCTTAATTTGGTTAAATAGATTGCAGAAACCTTCTGATAGGCTGTGCCGTTAGTCATTGAAATTACAACTATACGATTTTGAAATTATACACCGCAAAGGGAAAGACAATGTCGTCCCCGATGCCCTTTCACGTACTATACCTATTCTTGATACCGTTTCTATCAACTTACCTGCACTCGATAAAGCTGAAAATCCAGTGAAACCTGAAACAAGGAACTTAAATAAAATTAATTCCTCTGAAATAAAACCTGATCCTTGGTATAAAAAGATGATTTTGCTAGTGGAACAAAACCCTATTTAATATAAACATTGGAAAATCGTAAACAATAAACTTTTCAAATACTTACCTGGTAAATTTCCTGATTTAGTGGATCCCGAAGTTCATTGGAAGGAAGTTGTTTCGAAAGCTCAATGTTTGGATACTTTAAAAGAATGTCATGACGAACCCACGGCGGGACATTGTATTTTTAAAACATTTCATAGAATTCAACAGAAATATTATTAGCCAAAATTAAAAGCAGACGTTATACATTATGTTAATCGTTGTAAAACATGTTTGATGCACAAACCCGAACGAAAGAAACCTCAAGGTTTAATGTCAAGACACCCTATTGTATCTAAACCATGGCAGATGATTTCGATAGACTTGATAGGCCCATTACCTCGTACAACTAAAGGCTATACTTACATTTTATCGGTGGGTAATAATCTATAGGAACACTGTGGCACGATTTATAAATTAATAAATAAATATTTAAATTACTAGATACGTATCGACACTATTGGTCATCATCAGTAGGAAACCTCTTTAAAAAAAAAACAATAATAATAATAATAATTAGCTGTTGTTCTGGAACACTTCAGAGGATATTCTCCTCACCACTTAGGCTGAAGTGGTTGGGTTGGGAAGGTTCACTTCAGCCTAAGTGGTGAGGAGAATATCCTCTGAAGTGTTCCAGAACAACAGCTAATTATTATTAATTGTTTTTTTTTAAGAGGTTTCATTGATGATGACCACATAGTGGTCGAAATACGTATCTAGTAATTTAAATATTTTTTGTGGTTAAGGGTTTTTATTTAATTTTATTTATCGGTGGGTGATTATTTCACTAAATTTCCGTTATTTTTTCCCATGCGTACCGCTACCGCTTCAGTGATAACGCAGAGAGTCAAAGAATTTGTCATTTTACTTTTTGGCGCACCGCAATACATATTAGTTGACAATGGAAAACAGTTTACAAGTAATCTTTTTTAGACTTTGGCTTCAAAATATAAATCAAAAATAATTTGTAATGCGCTTTACCACCCTCAGCCAAACCCTATTGAAAGGGTCAATAAAGTTATTAAAACTCTTTTGGCTTCACTTGTTGATGAAAATCAACGTTCGTGAGGAAACTTATTACCGATGTCCGTTTGTACTATACGCACGGCAGTTCATGAAGTTATTGGTATGTCACTCTACTTCGCAAATTTTGGACGTGAAATAGTGATAGATGGATTTAAATTAGGTGAAGTAGACGGTAATGATGTTTTGACGAATAAAGATTTTTCTGATCGTGATAAATAATACAGTCGTATACCCAAATTTAAAAAGTATATAAAGAAGTCGAAAAAAGATTAGAGATTGCTTATAAAAAGGCAAAAATTAAGAATGATTTGAGAAGACGCGATGTTACTTTTTCAGTAGGTGATAAGGTATGGAAAAAGAACTATACCCTATCGGATGCGTCAAAATTCTATAATGCGAAACTCGCTCCAAAATTTATTGGACCGTTTATTATTTCAAAAAAGGTTGCATATAAAACATATGAGTTCGTAAATGATGCTGGTTTTCGAAAGGTACCTGACATGTCAAAGATTTTAAAGCAAATCCTCTAGATTAGTGACCTATGCGTGGCAAGTATTGTTTTTGTTTTGGTTATTTTCATGCCGATCGTAGGCTTTATTTTTTTGTTAGTAGTAGTGAATCGTACTGTTAGGAGATTAATTTTATTTATAGTAGATGACGTTGGTCTGTTTTTCCCTGGACCCTCGTGGTATTTTGTTTTGTTTTTTTGCTCAAGTATTTTGGGTAAAATTCTCATTTTGAAAGAGTGTGTACCTTTAGATTTTATTTTATAAATACTCATCAACTACCCTACATATTTTCATGTTAAAACTCAAATTCTTCATAATAGTATTTTAAGGTAATATTCTAAAAGCTGTTAGGACTTGGAGAATAGCTGATTGTAAGGCAGATGGTCGGTTGGTTTCCTAGAAAACACGCAGCACGTGCATGTTAGTTTCAAATAGTTTAGCGTTTGCTATCTCCCTTCAATACAATAGTGGGATGGTTTCGTATCACTTACCGGTAATTTGCAAGGACAGGGGAAGAGGGTTAATCGTTGTAGTTTTAAGTTTAGTTCACGTTGGGTATTTGAAAGGTTGAGAGTATGTAGTTGTGGAAAGTTTTTAGGCGCGAAGTGCAATAAACATTCAAGTGCATAATTAATTGATTCAGTCGTGTCAAAAGTCAAATCGTTTCTTTAGACAACGTAGTTGCTCCCGATTTTCTTTTTAAGGAGGATTTTAAGCACGTTGAATAAAGTGGTTGTAAAGCCTGCACGTTACTAGTTGTCATTAAGTAACGGAATATTTAAATTGCGTCGGAGGCGTTTTGCATTGAGATTGTTTTTGTGAAGAAATAATACCCTGGCTCAACGGACTCGCGTAGTTAGTTTTACGTTAATATAGGAAACTGTTATCGTTGTAAGATTAATAATAAGTTTAATGCTTACCAGAGAACTTAATGTTGTGTCGAGTGATAATTATTAATTCGAAAATTCAGGGAACTGGACTAGCAAACCATATCGCATTTTATTTTTTGTTAGCTATTCCACAAGTATTCGAACTAGTTTAATCCGGTAAATTCCAATATTTGCTGCCCATTATATCAACGATCACCTCACGTGATTCTTGGTGCTTATTCAAAATTCATCTTTTTTCTAAGCCGTTGGTTGATGTACCGTCCTGGAGTACAACATTGCCCGAAATTAATTAAGGTAAACTGAAGACTGAAAACTGAATTCCTGAGGTGGTTCCACCATCCATACTGTAGGTTATTATTGTAATATTATTTCATAAACTGAATTTCTTTACAATTTCGTATAATGTTCAATTTTGTACGTATAAAACTATTTTAAAATATTCATTTTACGCTTACTTAATTAGTAAATTTATTCATTGTTGATACAGTGATAGGAGGATCCATTAGGGTTGGTAGAAGGATTTAATGAAAACTAAATGTACAAATTGTTTGTTGCTCAACACATTAATATTGGTTATAATTAATAGAAACATGTTATAGATGTTGTGTATAATTTCGAGGTGTGAGTAAAGTTGATTTGGTGTTCAGTCAAAGACTATTATATGGTTAAATTAGAACAAAATCCGTCGTTCTAAAATTATAATTTTATAAAGAGTTTAAGTAATACGGTGAACAGGGATTCAGAGCAAGTATATTTAATTTAAAGCCTCAATCCAGATAGTTCAGAATATCTTAAGTGGTAACCCTATTACAGGTACAAGTTGGTGTTAAACTAGCATTATTATTATTGACCATTTTTAACCAGCCAGGAGGTGTACAACAACTTGGCTAATAACTTCAAATAGTGTCATTCCCATATTTTGTCATACGGGTTCCTTGTCCGATAAGAATAAGTTTTTCCTTATTTTACCGTTCTCCAATAAAAGACAGGGAATCCATGCCACTTTAGGCAGAACTCTACTAAAATAAGGGTGGTGCCCAGAATTCATCGGCGTAGTCAAGACAACTATTATTACTCGCCACTTCCCTCTCATTTTACCTACGCCCGTCACGACTGCAGCCATGCCACTTTAGGCAAAACTCTACTAAAATAAAAGTGGTGCCCAGAATTCATCGGGTTAGTCAAGATAACTATTATTACTCGCCACCCCCTCCCCATTTTACCTACGCCCGTCACGTCTGTAGTCAGCCGAGCCGCGGTTTAGTTCGTTCCTTTGAGCTTACCGTGTTTGTTCATGCCTCACCCCCCCTCCCCCTACCATCGTAACGTCAATTTTGGCATGTATCATATTGAAGCAGAATCTTTGCGAATGAATAATAAAATAAAGGGGCGCAAGGTTTAACACACTATCGGAAGGGAGACGTACCAACTTAGTGCTTCGATAGTTAATTATAGTGTTTCGATAGGAATTATTAAGATAGCATTATAGATTTAAGAAGTTAGTGGCCATATCTGGAATAGATGGTCCTCAGCACTTTTAATTTCACTATAGCTATGAGTATTGGAACGTTTTGTGTAATCAGTTGGTTGGAAAGGATTGTTGCTGCAAAAAAGTTTTCGGTATAGTACTTAGTTGCTACTATTTTTAGTAGTAGCTAAAAATATTTAACCTCAAACTTTTAGGACACGTTCAAGGCTCTAGTACGATACTTCTGGTATGGTAAAAAGCAACTAATACAATTAGTTTATTCTATTGCAGGTATTTTGGACAATAGTTGTAGCGCATTGAACTTATCTCACTAAACATTTAACTACGCAAATTGTTAAATACAATTAAAATTTTTAACCGCTAACTATTTTAAAGCAGTTGACACGCATTTCCACCACTGATTGATTATCATCAGGAGCAAATTTTAAAAAGTAATTAAAGAGATTTTTCAGATATCCTACTGACATTTACATCAAGTAATAGGCTAAATGAGCCTTTCCAGCAGACAATTAACCAATAGGTTTTTGAATTCCTGGGAGTATTTACTTCATCATGAAAACTGATAAACTGCAAAACATAAATTAACTGTCGGCTAATGCTAATAACTATCTAATTTTGACAACTTCTAGAATCGCGTGTGAAATTCATATTTCAGATAACTTGCGTACGCAGACTTAAGAAATTGCGACATGGACTGCTATTATTTGGATAATATGAAGAACAAATTTATCATTCAAAATAAATAAGATTACGTTGATAAAGTAGAAATATTTCTGACTGAGGACCCTTGTAGACCAATAGATAAAAAAAATAACAATAAAATTTCTTTAGACAAATTTGTTTAAATAACTTTAACTGTCCGGACATGCCTTCATCCTCGATAAAATAAAAATTGGCATCGTCAAACCCTAATATTTCAACTGCTAAAGGTATTAACAAGATACTTGAACAAGTTTTTTTCAATGCAACATCAGTTAATTGTCTGTTGATAAGGCTTCTTTCGGCCTACGTGGTGATTAGTTTTAAAGTTTTGACACTGATAAAATTATCACCTAGTAGTCGAAATATGCATTTACTATTATCTACAGAAATATTAATAAAAGCTTAGACGATTTCGTTTAGCTCTATTTCGTTCTCCTGTTCTGGTTCGTCACATAGCCCTCTGCATGTACATCTGGTGTGGTAGAACAAGAGACAGATTGTAATTATGGCCACTAATAGTCCAAATACCAGCAACGGTACAACTGGGAATAACCAGATGCGTGGATCTTTTATAACTTTGGAGGTGACTAAAAAATTTAGACGGATGAAAAATTGAATATAGGTATAGAAACTTACTGTCAGTCAGTGATGGACTTTTTGTATTATCCGTGGTGTTCCCATTGGCGAAAACCATGGCCGTCAGTACGAAAACTAAAACTAAAAACAGCTTATTAGTTTAATTAGTTTAATTGACGTTACTCATACTTTCATAACTTAGGATTATCAAAGTGAAGGGAAATGAGTGAACGATTACAACATTTCAAACGCACTTTACAAAATTTGTTTTCCTCTTATTGAGCGACACTGTAAATAAACACAGTTGTTGGTATTATAGTGATATTAGTATCTAAGAAATTTTGAAAAATACATTTATAACGCACTGAAAACCTTAATACTTGCGTTGGAATATTTAGAAACTACATCGTATGTCCAGTTTGTAATCGGACAATTTTTTGGTAAACGTTGTAGATATCGCTAAAACATTTTTGACATACATACAAAAGATATTGATAGTTTCGGTAAGGCAGAACAGCTACACATTATGGAGCTCTTGTTGACCTACTGAATCAGAAGAACAAAACAATTTACTGTGCCGCTTTGTCTGCGGGCTAGAGTCAGATATATCTCTTTCTCCAGCAAAGAATCAAAACAGAATAGATATCTTAGTTTGAAAATGGACAAACGTTGTTACAGGTACGACTTGGCGATTATATTGAAACAAATGCCACACTAATTTGAACATTTCATAAATTATTTTAATGCTTGTTCAAAGCTTTTAAATAGTTAGGTGTTTGTTTCATACTTAACATGTTATAAGTAGCATAAGTGCAATCGTGGAAGAATTTTTCAGAACGTTTGAAAAGTTATTCCTCTATTTTAATTTTTACACCGCTAGGTACCATTTGCAGAGAGTTAAAGCTGCAGAATGGATAATATCATAGAAATGTGCAATCTTATGATTCTACAATGAGTATCTGAAGAGGAAGGGTTACGATTTATATAGGCAGAATCACTTGCATACTGATCAGGAGTGCATGCTGATGGTTGTAATAGTTGCGCTTGAGTAGAAACCTTTACAACTACCATCGTGAATAATTATAAGCCATTTTTCTTTTACAACAGGTGCTTTAAACAGCTTTTCCTGCCATCATTCCACGATATTGGTACAGTATGCAAGCTGTGTAAATATGTTTCATCTGTGTAAACAATACTGCGTCCTACTGCTTGAAATTGCTTTAAATTTTGCAAAAACTATAAACACTTGACTTGAATTCAACCTTTCCAACCAATGTTGCGTAATTAAAATTTTTTATAAAATTACAAACGATAAAGTAAATAATGAACAATGGCGAATGTAAATAATAAACCGAACGAATTCAACTAACACGCATGCATCCTTATATGTGATGGGTAGAAAAGCAATAATAAATCTTACTTTATAATTATTTAAATTTGTAAAGTAAATATTAAAACAAAACGTTGTTTTTCACACAATATAAATTACTGTGTTAAATTACAATATCCATGTATTTCAATACTGCTTTAGTTATTTAAAATGTCAAATATATGTCAAACAACCCCGATTTTTTTTAAGCTTCACTCTTAGGATGCATTTAAATTTTAGCTTCTCCTTTGCGCAGCTGAAGGTTTACAAGATTTGCAAATTTCTATACATTTAAACCTATATTGTGGAACTATTGCTTTTTTATATTTAATAGTATTCAAAATTTCTATCAACAATTACTCCAATGTGAGGAACTTGCTTGTGTATTTAATTATTACAGTGTGACTATATAAGGAAGTTAATATGACGTCTTTAGTACGTCTCAAAATATGGGTGATTTTGACGTCGTTTTTTGGTCAACAAAAATTCCCTAACTGCGATGTCAAAGTGGCGTAATTATGCTATCTAGAATATGAAGAATTCTAAGGTTTTTGTCTAAGAAGTATTAAATTAATATATATCAATTGTATGATGTTACTTACTGTCTATTTTTTTACAGATAATGAAGATGACGTGTACAAAGGAGTAATGGTCCCACACGTTGTAAAATTCCTGCGACTACGTAAGTGATAAATGATGTATTACTGTTATAATATAAGGAACTACATTTGAATCATTGCACCGTTATGTATATAAAAGAGTTTTGGCAATGAGTGCCAAAGATTAGAAAGTGTCTGTTTTGTTAAGCATATCCCTTTATGCTGCTGTTGACGACTTTAGTTGATTATGTATACGTGGGTCGAGTTTGTAACACTAAATAATAGATAACTCTATACATAAATCTAGTTTTTAACTAACAATATTGAATTATCAGTCATTTGACATTAATACAATTCTTTACTCCTGTTTATTTTTTACTTTAAAAAAGCCAAATAATTATTTGGGAACAAGTTATGACATAAGAACAGTTTAACATTCATACAACTGTTATTATGTTTATTTTCCATAGACATCTTTCATAATTTAGAAATGAATTTGTTAATCAATGGAAATGTATGCATTGACACATGAAATCACACATGAAGTGGGCACGTCGCCGTCGTAGCGAATTTAGATATCAGAATTATATTTTTCTAATCAAAACAAAATTTGTAAAATCCTATGTCAAAATGGCGAAATTTGAAGGACAGAAAAGTTATGAATAAAAATGTCCAATACCTCTTTCAAACGAGCAGCTTACGACTGCAATTAAAAAATTGTTTTCACTATTGACAAAAAAGAGCAAGTCTTAGTTTAAATTTTGCAAACGTAGAAAAAATTAATATTTACATGTATAATTCAAAAACTGTTAATCATTAATTTTTCTAGAATGAACATCTTAAGTATCGCATGCAGTGTGTGTAAATGCGTTTTTACTGGATGTGAGTGACGCCATAAAAAACCCAACGAGAGGCACATCGAGATGGTTTATTTCCAGGAGGAACTAAAAATTACAGACAATGAGTGGGAACAAATTAAGAATTCGGAAAACCAGTCAACCGCAGCGCATAAAATATGTATAAACGCCGCAATTCAGTTAGAGCGAACCAAGTTGCTATTTGAAAAACCATACGCCATAACAAAATCTTCTTCCAAAATCATAATTGTAGGCCTGAACCCGTTCGACGATTATAAAATAATTTTCAGATTTGTTGACATTTCGCAGACCGTACTTGATGTATCCCTCAACGTATTTAGGAAGTTTATATCAAATCTTTCATACATTATACGCACTATGAAAGTTGGCATGCGAAATCAGATGTGCAAATTCAACAACTTGCGTTTTATTTAAATAAGAATTGTTTAGTGAAGATGGTGACATTTGATAAGAATTATTTGTTATTTACCAAAGGAACTTTAGAGCACTTTTTAGAGGTATCTCAGATAGTTCTCAACCATGCTAATACTTTGAAAGAACTAACGGAAAACGGTACTCTTAATATAGATCTGTTTCTGTTAGATGTAGCAATGGAAAGATATAATAGGAATGCTGTTTTACAGAATCTCGCACATGATGTAATAGTGATAGTGGGGTCATATTATACGAATTTATAAGAACCTATCCAAGATTGTTTGAAAACAGTATTTGTAGACAAGTCGAGTATATGGAAGAGTACAACAGGTTTCCATTCTACGCATTTACGAGCGATGTTTAAATTTTAAGCCATAGATTTTAGAGAAATTTCTGTCACTATAATCCTACATATTACAGTTTATTTTCTTATACGTTTCTAAATTGTTGTATTTCAAGTACATATATTAATAGCTGTAAATAAAATTATGTTATAGTTTTAAATAAAATGATTTTGATTAATAATTTTGCAAAACGTTTATAACACCCTTTTAAATAATACACATCTTTGTTATAATTCTTTTCATAAGAACTTAGATAACCATTTCAGTTATGTGAAAATTTGAAAAATTAAACAATACCAATGTATACTTTATATTTTATAACATGAATAAGCTAATATATATATATAAAAAGAATTCTAAAGTTACATCATTCATTTCTTATGATAGTAGTTGAGGTGGTTAAATTTTTACTTTAAAACTTACAATTTAGTATATATTCCATCTGAATATCTGCCAGCAGTTTTATAAACCTCATTTCCTCAATTATTTCCAAAAATCATCTAAATCCTCGGGCATTACTGGCACAGCAGTGCTGTATTGCTTCCTCGTATGACTGACACAAAAGACATTTTTCTCCTTCTATCGAAAAGCGCTGCCCACATTCTGCTTTTTTTATTCGTAGAGCATTGCGAAATCTTTGAATAACCTCCCCAGAGTCTTTATACATATTTGTATAATAGTCTCTACAAACTGTACAATCAACAAATAACTTCTACGTGAACAGTCTTTTTATATGAGCACCGATTGTACCCGTTTAGCCATAATGGACCGTCGCTTGATTCCTTTTACTTATTTCAAACGTATGCCAGCGCAGTAAAGCACGGGAAGATTTGATATAAACTTCCTAAATACGTTGAGGGATACATCAAGTACGGTCTGCAAAATGATGTCAACAAATCTGAAAATTATTTTATAATCGTCGAACGGGTTCAGGCCTGCAATTATGATTTTGGAGAAAGATTTTGCTATGGTGTATGGTTTTTCAACTATCAACTTGGTTCGCTCTAACTGAATTGCGGCGTTTATACATTCTTTAAGCGCTGCGGTTGACTGGTTTTCCAAATCCTTAATTTGTTCCCACTCATTGTCTGTAATTTTTAGTTCCTCTTGGAAATAAACCATCTCGATGTGCCTCTCGTTGTGTTTTTTTATAGCGTCACATCCAGTAGAAACGCATTCACACACACTGCATACGAAACTTAAGATGTTCATTCTAGAAAAAATTAATGACTAACAGTTTTTGAATTATACATGTAAATATTAATTTCTTCTACGTTTGCAAAATTCAAACTAAGACTTACTCTTCTTTGTCAATAGTGAAAACATTTTTTTAATTGCAGTCGTAAGCTGCTCGTTTGAAAGAGGTATTGGACATTTTTATTCATAACTTTTCTGTCTTCCCGTATATTAACTAGAATTGTAAAAGGTACTTTTATTAAATTAATAGTCAGACGTCATTGACAAAAAAATGCAAGGTAGATGATCATACATTTCACTAAATTTATTTAGAAAATACGTCTTATTTTGAACTACATTTAAAATAGATCCATCGAACCACTTTCTAGCCCACCGTGCAGAATTAATATATATTTTACCTTTTGGTTTAATTATTTGCATGTGGATGCACTAATTAAAAATTTTAACAATCCTAGATATTAATAAATATTTTTTGAGTTTTATTCTATTATTGAGTTAACTCTAAATAAAAATGCAGAGGTGTTTTGCTGTTAGGTTTTTGAATATTAAAACACTATGCGGGTTTTTGCTGTAGCTAATTTTCAAAGACGTCATAATTGATTTTAATTTCCCAGAAAAATTCTATGCTAAGTTGATGTTACACAATGGGTTTATCTCAAAAGACAGAGCAATACTGTTTAGAAACACATTAAAGATAAACCCCATATGGTTTATAAAAGGTTGATCTGTAAATCAGTAAGGGATCGTCCGATTTGAAATAAATTCCGAAGGATTTGAAAACCTGAAAAAAACACAATAATAATTGATATCTTACACGACGGAGTTATATTAAAAATACTGCTAAGAGTAATTTTTTATAAAAATTCTAAAAATGGTGTTGGTGGTTAAATACAAACAGGTAAAACCCACTATAAAATAATTATAAGCGTCACTTTTCCAGTCAAATAACGCCAATTAACATAATAAAGAGTTGCACACGCTTGACCATCGGCATAAAAGATGAGGAAGCCATGTTCCAGTGCATTAGTCGTCAAAGTATCGACGAGTTTGATCAAAATTACAAGTTAAAGATGGATTTTTCTTGTGTTGACGTTACAAGTGATGTGCAAGTATCACAATTAAATATCAACCAACTAGTTGGTAAGACAACCTATACGCTAGGCGAATTTCCACCAAATTCTCACCACCATATAATAAAATTTGGTTTTGATTTATATGGTAGCCTTCAACCTGTCATCCAAGTTATTTGCTGTTATGGTATGTGTGCAGATTCTACGATAACGTTCTCATACTTCGATTGGAAGAAGTTGTGTACTTTTCAAGTGGAATTTCAAATTCACCAATTTGCTAAAGACTCAATACAAGTCAGATTAAATGGTTTGACTACTGGAGACGACGTAATTGACATACAATTGGATCAAGATTTCAAATTGCAGCTGACTACAGCCATTAAATAGAAGTATATGACTGTTAAAATATTTTTAAAAAAGGAATTTATATAATATGGAAATTACGAAATATCGGAATGTTATTGTGCTTCCTGCGTACGAGTGCATTAAGCTATTAAATTTGCGAGAACTAATCTGTTTTAAAATGGCTGAGTTGAGGTGTAAAAACTTTCCAGAACTTTATGAAAAATTTGTAGGTGGTATAAAAAATGTATGTGGAAATACGACGGACGAAGAAAGGGTTGAAACGTTATTAGAGGAAGAGAGCCGTGTCAGTATTTCTCTGTCTAATGATTGCAGCAATTTAAATTACTTGACAGTGTTTGAAATTATTAAATGTTACGCCATCCAATACTTAAAAGATGCGAATGCAAGGCAATAGCTTGCGCAAATGTTTGGAGATTTGGCTAGCCCAGATTCGCCAGGCTCTGGTTATCACAGCGGTTTATAGATGTTATCAATACATGTATATATTTTATTAAAAACATTGTATTTCTTGATAAAGTTTGTTTTACATATTTATATCGCCAACATTAGCAAAAATTATTAATATACGTATTAAACTCTCTTGTTTTTTTTATTCTTGGGTTTAAAGTGGTGTAACCGATAACTGCATTCCTTTTAACGTCACCAAATATTTGGTTAATAGTATGGAAAGTTGAATGGGAATTTTTCCAAAATGAGCAGTAATGCCGACGACAATTTTTAATTCTGGTAAATACAATTAATCGTCTCGTAGGAATATTCGAGTTTTACTTCCAAATAATTTACAAAACTGACCTCGTCATGTATTTAAAACAAATTAGATTACACTAATTAACTGTGCTTGCAAATGAGATACAACTTTCGCTCGGTGATTCATTTGGAAATCAAACAAATCATAATACCAAAATCGTTATTAAACTGTAAATCGGATAAAATAAATTATTAAACTTTTGTGTGCTTAACTTCCTTGTGTTATTACCTCTAAGTGATTGGTTAAAGTATATGTCTTGGGTAGCGAAAAACCTTTTAAAAATGAAGTATAATTAGTTCTTGAGATCCCAATCTTTCAAAAAAAAAATTATGCGTGCGTGTGTTTATAGATATATGAATATAAAATGCAGCTTTAGTGTTCATCTATCTATCAACAGAAAATGAAGTTATAAACGAAAAAAACATAATTAGAGTGAAATTCAGGAAGTGAAAATAATACAATTAAATCTATAAAAGCATTTTTATCAATAATTTGAAACAAATCTTTTTCTACGCATGTTTGAGCAGAAGAGGTAAGAAGTTTCTGTTCCAACTTTAATTTGAGACGATTTTTTTATAAATTTATAACTTTAAGAAAACTTGCTTACGAATAGCTTGCGTGCAAAACAAAGTTACAATGTATTTGAAGACCAATGTAAATTGTTAGAAATTCATGACTGTGACGAAGGGTGGAACAGAACCTTAAATGAACAATTTAAACTGTGGAATCCGCTCAATACAGTTTACTCGACTCTTTTAACTTACGAATCTTAACTACAAGCTGCTCTAAAATGCACCGACTCAATGTCAACATAGAAACCTCCTGCTTTATTTAAATCACTATAAAAATGAAACGAACTGATTTAACTCCTGCGGTAATTTATTTTTTTTAATATCAGTATACTCACACAAATAAATATTAGATCCTAGTTTGACAAAATGTAATCTCTCACTAGCTTCATATTGGTGCACACCCAACTAACAGACGTGAGTCAACAAATATTTTTTTGAAACAAACTTTTCTTTCATACTTGCTATAGTTCTGACAAATATTTCTAAAAGGAAAGTGTATAAGAAGAGTCTGATTTGGATGCTTTGTCAACGGCGTTTTGATTAAAATTAATTTTATTAGTTTAAATGCGCTTCTGCAAGAAGTGCTCTTCTATTTCGATGAGCTCATCCTCATATAGAGCCCCCTTAATCATTTCAGTAAAACGTTGAGTCCTTTAGTGTATTATTTTGAACTGTTTATCATTCCGTTCGCTCTCAATCCAGCTTTAAGTAATTAAAGTATTTCGTTTGTAAGAAAGCCGATATAGAAGATATTATATAAAATTAATTTAAAGGAATAGTAGCTGCATAAAGATTTTAAAGTATACTCCATTGGTGAAATAACGTTCGGATAATAAATTTGGTATTACAATACAGATTACTTTCAACCACTTTAATAAGAACGTTAAAAGGTAACAAATTTTGATACGTTTGATTTACTTTCGCCTATATCAACAATTATCTTTAGAGTTTTATACTTTCTCTACTTGAGAATCGCGCCTATTTTATATATATATATATATATATATATATATATATATAAAATTTATGTTAGTGTGAGTATCTTTTGCTTTGTTTACCGAAAAAATTCATTGTCTTGTGAGATTTAGATGCAAGAATGAACTGCATACAGCAGATTCTCTTAGTACCTCTAAACGGCAAACTCTGCTGAGCTAAGGACAATGTAACATTCATAAATCTGGATAGTACAACTCTTCACATATCAGTTTTTTTTAGGCTTATTAACGGAATAGTCTTTACGATAAAGAGTGGTAGATGATATTGTCAAATGATGACTTTTTGACACTCCATATCTCTTCAAATTTTTGTAAATATTTTTCAAATAAATTAGATTGCCAAGGTAAAATGAAGACTTGGACGCTGCATTTTTAAAAGCCATACATATAATGCAGTAAACCTTCTCCAATTTGCCTGAATACAAAAGCAATTTTTTTTAAATCGTTTGTCCTTTTGGAGCAATTTTATAGTATACGTCATTCGTGTCGAAGAGCTTTATGTAACTTTTGAAAACTGTCGATTGTGTTCTCAAAAAGCTCTTTTACGTGTATAAGAGCATTCTCGCGTGTAGATATAAAGATGACAAAGTCTAAATCCCTATTTCTCTTTTTCCCTCCACTTCTTCGCATTTTTCATCTTCTTTGTCCTCTTTTTCATCTGTATCACTTTGTCTGTACCTATTATGCTTTACTTGTTTCCTTTTTCATTTATTTTGATTGCATTCATGCTTTTTTTAAATTTGCAACTTTGTGATTTTTCTGATATACTGTGGTCGCTTGCAGTTTGTGTAAAAATAAAAAGCTGGTATCGATCATGAACAACAACTAGGTGAAAAATTAATTGCTTCGAAAGTCGTGATACAATACACCCAACTTTTGTTATTTCATATACATTGAACAATCTTTTAAATTTCAAAACCTTTCGATCACTTTAAATTCTTTCCAAAAAAACTTACGTGGAAAAGTTTAAAAGTAAAAGTTAAAACATTAAGTAAAGGAAAACATGTCATCCATAGAGCTTTACTATTAATTTGAACTTTCCTGTTACACCTATTATAATCCTACTTTCCTAAATCTCGAAAATTATATCCATATAAAAAGTTTACTATTCCTTTCTATTTAAGGAAGAGCATTTTTATATCGAGATTTATTAAAACTGAATTTCATGAAAAAATTATAGCGCATTACATGTTTATATAATAAAGGAGCATGTGCCTACCTAACTTCCTGATACAATTCTATAGTCAGTAAATCGCTACCATTATTTAAGTACACAGTCTACCACAATGCGCACTTACTATATTAAGACATTTTTATATTTCCATGTAAATCAAGTTTAGCCTGCCATCCGCATATATAATCAGCTTGTAACATATAATTTACTAAATAAAAATAAATATATACTTTCAAAATACATTGAAACACTTCTGTACGTAATTTTAATACGTACAGTACAGAAAAATTAATATCAGTCTAATATTATAAATACGTAAGTAAGCAAAACTGCTCTAAACGAATGGCCTATTTCAATGACATTTTAAGATAAAAATATGAAAAACTGTATCAAAATCTAACTAGGATTCCCCTTACGTTGATTTGCTTTAATTCAGGATTTAAGGCGAATTTATAAAATGTCACCTTAGATTCAAATCCTTTTAATTTTCGTACAAGTATAAGGAGTATTTCAACTTGTGGTATCGCTCTTTCAATACATTTTCATTTAAATTAAGAATTTTAATGTAACTTTAAATTGGAAGTTGTTTAATTTGGCGTGTCAGTGAAGTAATTTACGTTATTTGAATAAAAATTACCAAGAGCGGTGGATTGACCGAGGCGGACCGGTACCATGGCAACTGAGATCGTCGGATATGATTATGTTAGATTTTTTCTCTGAGGACTTCTTTAAAATAAAATTTACTCACAAGACCGCACAAATATGAAGTAAAGAAGAATTATTATCGCTTGCAGAAGTACGCCTAGGGTAGTGCTATAACGCACGCACGCACGCGCGCACGCACGCACGCACGCACGCTCGCACGCACGCACGCACGCACGCACGCACGAACGCACGAACGCACGAACGCACGAACGCACGAACGCACGAACGCACGAACGCACGAACGCACAAACGCTCGTACGCACACACGCACGCAGGCATGTATGCAACCACGCACGCACGCACGCACCAACGCACGCACTCACACACGCATGCACGCGCGCACACACGCACACACGCACGCACGTACGCAGGTACGCACGCTGAAACGCACACACGCACTCACAAACGCACGCACGCACGCACGCATGCATGCACAAACGCACGCACACACACAAACCCCACATACACATACACACACGCGCGCACACACACACACACACACAGTGTGGTCCATTTTAAACAATAGAGTTAAATATTTGTCAAATGATAGCTATTATGCAGGGACGTTTTGAATAAAAGTTATGTGGGTTAAAGGGGGGAAAGAATGTTTTGATATCAGTTTCATTGTAGAGGGTTCCACTAACACTAAGCGAAGCCCAACTTTTTTTTTTAAAATGAGACACTATATATTGTATATTTCGTTTTTTGGTCATAACTTTTTGTTTACAAAAATATTTGAAGTCTGTAAAAATTTTTTTATAGTAGTTTTTATGCTAAAAACGATAATGGGACTGAAATCGTCATAAAGCATTTCGACTTTTTAGAACCATCGTCAGGTTTATTTTTTCTTATAGATGCCATATTAAATTATTTTACATTTAAGTGTACTGTTTTTTGCGATTTCATCAATGTATCACATGATATATTTAAATTTGTAAAATGATTCACTATTGACAAAAAAAGAACATGCCTCAAAAAACAACCGAAACAGAGTAGCTTTTGGTGTAATAAGTTTGTCTAGTTGCATTGTGATTAATATTTATTTCAATAAATTTCAATGGATTTTTCGAATTTGGAACAACGTGTTATGTTGAAAATATTTTACCAAGCACATAAAAATGCGATTATTGCAAGTCGTAATTATTTGGAAACGTATTCCGATCGCCAACAATCTCATAGAATAGAATTTTTAAGGTTAGATAGAAATCTGGTTAAATGCGGTTCTTTTAAAAGCCATGCCAACAATATGACCGAAGATTAGCAGCTAAAGAAGTACAAAATATTCTACAGTAGATATAACGTTATTAAATTATTCTATATGAAAATTATTACATTATCTTCAGGTTAATGTAGAGGCGGAGGCGGTGGCAGAAGAGGTGGAGGTGGTGGTGGAGATAAAGGCAGGGGTGAAGGCGAAGGCGAAAACCGCTGTAGATACGGAGGCAGAAACGGAGGCAAACGTGGAGATTGGTTCCAGGATGGTAGGTGTAAGTGGGGGAAATGCGGAGGTAAAAGCAAATTTGGAAACGGTAGTGGCGGTGGAAGTGGAGACGGCGGCGGAAGCGGATGCAGCGGAGGAAACGGATATAGAGGCTGAAGCGGAGGCAGAGAAGATGGAGGTGGAGGTGGAAATGGAGGCAAAGGCCGATGTAGAGGCAGAAGGGCAAGCTTAGGCGGAAGTGGAGGTGGAGGTGGAGGTGGAGGTGAGGTGTAAGTGGAGGTAGTGATGAAGTGGAGGTGGAGGTAAAGGCAGAGGTGGAGGTCGAAGTGGGGGTAGAGGTGGTGGTAAAAGTAAAGGTGGACATGAAGGTGGAAGTGGAAACGGTGGAGACGGTGGAGGTGAAGGTGGAAGTGGAGGTGAAAGTGGAAGTGGAAGCGGAAGTGAAGGTGGAGGTGGAGGTGGAGGTAGAGGTTGAGGTTGAGGTGGGGTGGTGGTGGAGGTGAAGGTGGTGGTGGAGGTGGGGTGGGGTGAGGTGGGAGTGGAGGTGGAGGTGGAGGTGGAGGTGGAGGTGGAGGTGGAGGTAGAGGTGGAGGTGGAGGTGGAGGTGGAGGTGGAGATGGAGGTGGAGGTGGTGGTGGAGGTGGAGGTGGAGGTGGAGGTGGAGGGGTGGGGTGGAGGTGGGGGTGGAGGTGGAGGTGGAGGTAGAGGTGGAGGTGGAGGTGGGGTGGGGTGGAGGTGGAGGTGGAGGTGGAGGTGGAGGTGGAGGTGGAGGTGGAGGTGGAGGTGGAGGTGGAGGTGGAGGTGGAGGTGGAGGTGGAGGTGGAGGTGGAGGTGGAGGTGGAGGTGGAGGTGGAGGAGGAAGTGGACGTGGATGTTGAAGTGGAGGAGGAGGTGGAGGTGGAGGAAGAGGTGGTGGTGGAGATGCAGGTGGAAATGGGAGTGGAGGTGGAGCTGAAGTTGGAGATGGTGGTGGAGGTCGAGGTGTATGTGGAGGTAGAAGAGGTGGAAGTACAGGTAAAGATTAAGGTTGAGATGAAGGTGAAAATGGTGTTGAAGACGGAGGTGGAGGCGAAGGCATATGTAGAAGCGGAAGCGGTGGCAGAAGAGGTGAACGTGATAGTGGAGGTTGGTGCGTAGGTGGAGGCAAATGCAAAGGTCGATTTACATGCGGGAGCGGAGGCGGCGGCGGAAGCGGAGGCGGAGGCGGATATGTAGATTGGTTTCAGAATGGTTGTGGAGGTGGGGGTTAATGCTGAGATAAAAGTGAAGGTGGAGACAAAATGGCGGTGGAGGTGGTGGCGGTAGTAGAAGCGGATGCCGAGGACGAAAACGTATATAGAAGGGGGGGCGGGTGCAGAGGAGTTGGAAGTAGAGCTAGAGGACGAAGTGAAGGCAAAGCTGGAGGTAGAGGAGAAGACGAATATAGAGACGCAAGCGGAAGCATTGTTGGAAGTGGCAGGGGAGGTGAAAGTGGAGGTGGAAATGCAGATGTAGATGGTGGTGGTGGAGTTGAAAGGGGAGGTGGAGGTGGAGGTAGAGGTGGAGGTGGAGGTGAAGGTGGAGGTGGAGGTAGAGGTGGAGGTGGAGGTGGAGGTGGAGGTGGAGGTGGAGGTGGAGGTGGAGGTGGAGGTGGAGGTGGAGGTGGAGGTGGAGGTGGAGGTAGAGGTGGAGGTGGAGGTAGAGGTGGAGCTGGAGGTGGAAGAGGAAGTGGGCGTGGATGTTGAAGTGGAGGAGGAGGTGGAGGTGGAGGAAGAGGTGGTGGTGGAGATGCAGGTGGAAATGGGAGTGGAGGTGGAGCTGAAGTTGGAGATGGTGGTGGAGGTCGAGGTGTATTTGGAGGTGGAGGCGGAGGTGGTGGTGAAGGTGGCGGTGGAGGTGGAGGTAGAGGTGGAGGTGGAGGTGGAGGTGGAAGTGAAAGTGGAAGTGGAAGTGGGTGTGGAGGTGGAGGTGGAGGTGGAGGTGGAGGTGGAGGTGGAGGTGGAGGTGGAGGTGGAGATGGAGGTGGAGGTGGAGGTGGTGGTGGAGGTGGTGGTGGAGGTGGAGGTGGAGGTGGAGGTGGAGGTGGAGGTGGAGGTGGATGTGGAGGTGGAGGTGGAGGTAGTGGTGAAGTGGAAGTGGAGGTAAAGGCAGAGATGGTGGTCGAAGTGGGGTTAGAGGTGGTGGTGAAGGTAAAGGTGGACATGGAAGTAAAGGTGTAGACGGTGGGGGTAGAGGTGGAGGTGGAAGTGGAAGTAGAGGTAAAAGTAGAAGCGGAAGTGGAAGTGGAGGTGGAGGTGGAGGTGGAGGTGGAGGTGGAGGTGGAGGTGGAGGTGGAGGTGGAGGTGGAGGTGGAGGTGGAGGTGGAGGTAGAGGAGGAGGTGGAGGTGGAGGAAGAGGTGGTGGTGGAGATAGGGGTGGAAATGGGAGTCGAGGTGGAGGTGGAGCTGAAGTTAGAGATGGTGGTGGAGGTCGAGGTGTATGTGGAGGTAGAAGAGGTGGAAGTATAGGTAAAGGTTAAGGTGAGGATGAAAGTGGAGATGGTGTTGGAGACGGAGGTGGAGGCGGAGGCGGTGGCAGAGGAGGTGGAGGTGATGGTGGAGGTTGGTGCGTAGATGGAGGCGAATGCGAGGGCCGATTTACATGCGGATGCGGGAGCGGAAGCGGTGGCGGAAACGGAAGCGGAGGCGGAGGCAGATATGGATGTTGGTTTCAGGATGGTTGTGGAGGTTGGGGTGGATGCTGAGATAAAAGTGATGGTGGGGACGAAAATGGCGATGGAGGTGGTGGTGGTGCCAGAGGCGGATGCAGAGGACGACAACCTATATAAAAGGGGAGGCGGGTGCAGAGGAGTTGGAAGTGGAGGTGGACGACAAAGTGGAGGAGAAGATGGAGGCAGAAGGTAAATATAGAGGCGCAAGCGAAGGCATAGTTGGAAGTGCGGGGAGGTGAAGCTGAAGGTGGAGCTGGAGGTGTAGGCGGTGGTGGTGGAGTTGGAAGAAGAGATAGAGGTGGAGATGATAAAGTGGAGGTGTAGCTGTTGGGTGGAGGTGGAGGTGAAGGTAGTGGTGAAGGTAGCGATAGAGGTGGAGTTGGAGATGGTGGTGGAGGTGGAAGAGGCGGTGTAGGAAGCGAATGCAGATGTAAAGGCGGATGCGGACACAGGTGGAGATGGAGCTTTTGTTGGGGGTAGTGGTGAAGGTGGGGGTGGATGCGGTGATAAGGGTGCAGGTAGAAACGGAAGTAGAGGTAGAGTTGGAGACTGAAGCGAAGACAATGGCGCAGGCGGATGTAGAGGCGTAGGCGGTTGCAGAAGAGGTAGATGCGGAAGAAGTGGAGGCGAAGGTGAAAGCAAATGCGATGGCGAATGTAGAGGCGGAAGCGGAGGCATATGCCGAGGTGTAGGTGGAGGTGGTGGTGGAGGTGTAGGTGGAGGTGGTGGTGGAGGTGGAGGCGGAGGTGGTGGTGAAGGTGGCGGTGGAGGTGGAGGTGGAGGTGGAGATGGAGGTGGAGGTGGAGGTGGAGGTGGAGGTGGAGGTGGAGGTGGAATTGGAGTTGGAGATGGAGGTGGAGGTGGGGGTGGAGGTGGAGGTGGAGGTAGAGGTGGAGGTGGATGTGGAGGAGGAGGTAGAGGTGTAGGTGGAGGTAGGGGTGGAGGTGGAGGTAGAGGTTGAGGTGAACGTATAGGTTTATGTGGAAGCGGAGGCGTATGTGGTGGTGGATGTGGAGATGAAGGTGGTGGTGAAGGTGGAGTTGGAGATGGTGGTGGAGATGAAGACGGTGTCGGCGGCGAATGCGGATGTAGAGGCGTATGCGGAGGCGGAGGTGGAGGCGAGATTTTGTCGGGGACAATGGCGGAGGTGTGTGGATGCGGAGGTAAAGGTGAAGGTAGTTACGGAAATAAGGGTGGAGCTGGAGGCTGAAGCGAAGACGAAGGCGGAGGCGGATGTAGAGCCGTAAGCGGTTACAGAGTAGGTAGAGGTAATGGAAGATGTGGAGGCGAATGTGGAAGCATATGGGACGGCGAATGTAGAGGCGGAAGCGGAGACAGGCAGATTTGGAGGCGGAGGTGGAGGTGGAGGTGGAGGTCGAGGTGGAAATCGTGGTGGAGGTGGAGGCGGAGGTGGAGGTCGAGGTGGAAATCGTGGTGGAGGTGGAGGCGGAGGTGGAGATGGACGTGAAGGCGGAGGTGGAGGTGGAGGTGGAGGTGGAGGTGGAGGTGGAGGTGGAGGTGGAGGTGGAGGTGGAGGTGGAGGTGGAGGTGGAGGTGGAAGTTGAGGTGAATGTGGAGGTGGAGGTGGAGGTGGAGGTGGAGGTGGAGGTGGAGGTGGAGGTGGAGGTGGAGGTGGAGGTGGAGTTGGAAGTGGAGGTGGAGGTGGAGGTGGAGGTGGAGGTGGAGGTGGAGGTGGAGGTGGAAGTGGAGGTTGAGGTGGAGGTAGGGGTGGAGGTAGAGCTGGAGCTGGTGGTGGAGGTGGAGGAGGGGGTGAGGTGAAGGTGGTGGTTTAGCTGAAGGCGGCTGCGGAGTTGGAGGCGTTGGCGAAAGGAAGGCGGAGGCTGGGGCGGAGGCGGTGGCGGAGGCGGAGGCGGAGGCGGAAACGAGGGCGGAGGCGGAGGCAAAGGCGGTGGCAGAGGCGGGGGCGGAGGTGGAGGTGAAGGTGAAGGTAGAGGTGGAAGTGGAGGTGGAGGTAGAGGTGGAGGTGGAGGTGGAGGTGGAGGTAGATGTGGAGGTGGAGGTGGAGGTGGAGGTGGAGGTGGAGGTGGAGGTGGAGGTGGAGGTGGAGGTGGAGGTGGAAGTGAAGGTGGGGTAGAGGTGGAGGTGGAGGTGGAGGTGGAGGTGGAGGTGGAGGTGGAGGTGGAGGTGGAGGTGGAGGTGGAGGTGGAGGTGGAGGTGGAGGTGGAGGTGGAAGTAGAGGTGGAGGTGGAGATGGAGGTGGAGGTGGTTTTGGAGGTGGAGGTGGAAGTGGAGGTGGAGGTGGAGGTGGAAGTGGAGGTGGGGGTGGAGGTGGAGGTGGGGGTAGAGGTGGAGGTGGAGGTGGTGGTGGTGGTGGAGGTGGAAGTGGATGTGGAGGTGGAGATGGAGGTGGAGGTGAAGGTGGAGGTGGAAATCAAAGTGGAAGTGGTGGTGGAGGTGGAGGTAGAGGTGGAGGCGTAAGGAGCGGTCGAGGTTGCGGCGGATGTGGGAGTGGAATTTGACGGTGTGGTGCTGCTGCTCTAAATGGTCTGCATTCCATTTACTTTACCCAATAAAATATTTATATTTCTTTAAAACAAAATACAACATTGATTTTTAATTACATCATTGTCTTTACTTTACCAGACTGTACTATGAAAGATCATATAAATCTTAGTCATTGATGTTGTTAAAACCAACATTTCCTGACTTTCACTTGATTTCCAACGTATACTTGAAATTCCACATGTAATATCGAACGATGTTCTAGTATCAGCTACTTCAATATTAACGAGTTTATTTATTATCATCCAAACTTAGCGCTGCAAATAAGTCGTTTTACAATAATTAACAAAGAAATTGAATTCAAAACTAGTTAAAACTCATTTTGCTACTTTCTTTGTAGAAATCTTAAAATGCATGCCGTTCGTAAGAACTTGAACATCCTTTCGGGATTTAAAGAGAACGCACGAATCTCATTAATTTTCGTTTCGTAAGAGGGTTAATTTTGGACGTAAGTGTTAAAAGACACTCTTTCCACTGAGTTTAAAACGACGCACAAATGGTTATAATAATAAAGTTTAGCACTTGGATGTTACATAATCTACGATACACGCAAGCATAGCTGGAAAGTTTCTAATGTATATCTGCTAATACTAGGACCTTAAACGGCATGAAGTAATTAAATACGAATATTAATTAAAAAATATTGCGGCTTTATGCAGCAAAAATAATTGCTACAATATGTAGATACAAAATGTGAAAAAATTTAGCTTTCAGCCTGCCCTAATTTTTTTTGAACACGCTCTGGTTACACAGTTTGACCACAGTGCTAGCAAGTTAGATAATGGAAGGTAATCGGATTATTAGAAGAGGTTTTTATACAATTTATAAAACTGTGCGCACTTGATTAAAAATTTAAGAGTTACTCTATAAAAATTTAACATCACATTTTTTTTTAATTTTGATGTACAAATTAATTAGCATAAACCTTAAAATAATCTTTCATTGTAGAAATTTGCTATTTTTGAGATGATGCTATTGAGATAATTAGTGATTATCACTTATTATTCTAATAGCTCAGTTTAATCATCAAATAAATATATTTTGCATCACCAACTAATTTATAACCAGTGAATAAAGTATTTAGTTTAAAACACGTTTTCATATAAAAAAATTTAAGAAGTTGGGTATTACAAACCATTGAAGTCTTAATTGTAGTTGTATATCGTACAAGGCAGCATAACCATAAAGTAATACAAATACACCATACTGTTATGTTTTTCTGAAGTAGGTACGTGTACCTACATTATAAAGTACTTTCAAGAATTTTAATTTTTTACAGCGCATACAACTTAATTATAAGGTAGCGTCATCTTTCAACGAAGAGAGAAGCAGCAAGGAATTTTCAACCTCCATAATTTCTAATTTATTCTGTATTTAGAATAATAATCTACCTACTCATTTAATACTTGTAATCTTAAGAGGTAATTAAGCTAGGGTGAAATGGAGGAGCTTATACTGAATCATTTACCTTTTAAGTTTATAGCGGCCATATTTCGTTATTCAGCGTGGAAAACTGCAGTTATACACCGTTGCACTTCAAAAGGTAACTAACTCTTTAGCTGCTCGCCACTATTCCAGAATTGCTTGTGCGCGGCTATCACGTGTTCTACTCTAAACGACTAAAAATGTTTAATTCTGAAGAAAGTTCACGAGTTTCGTAAGATGAGCTGTTTTATGGCACAAACAATATTATTTAAACGTATCTTGAGTAAAGTAATTGAATTCATATACTTTTCATGTTCATACCAAACACAGAAAATTCTGAAGCGTATAACAATTCCAAATACATTTTAATTCAAGTTGTGTATTTAATAATGATTTTACTTATTGGAAATTCAAGTTTAGTTACCAATCTGATAAGTACTATTTCAAATTAAAATACCGTAATTGGTCAGGCTGCAGAATGGAGCATATTCTACTAGTATCGATTTGACGAAGACTAATAAATTTTGCAGATAGACTTAGAATTAGAAAGTACTTAAAACAAAATACCAGTCTTATTAGCAAAGCACATGCCTAATAAACAAGCACGGATTTTCTACCGTCGCCATTGTATTGATCTACAAGCTCCTCCTGGTTCTCAGTATCCTTAACACTCCAATACGAGTACAGTAACAATATAATTAATCCCTTCAATTTTAAAGGTATACATACAATTTTTAGAAGATGTTTAAATAGAAGCACAGCACATTTGTATATTTATTTAAATACAAACAATATGCATTTTATTTGCGTATTATTGGCGTTTGTAGCTCAAAGCAAAGACCACCAATATTGGAATTAAAGCAATTACAAAACTTCTCCCCAGCCCAAGTTCTTCTTAAAAAAAGCAATGTTTGTCAAAATCCCTTTTAAGAATTCTTTAAAACCTTTCAAAGAAAATAATTCTATAAGCGATTATGGGTTTTAGTAGAAAAACTTTAAACCTTCATAAGTGAATTACTTTTAAACAATTATATTCAACAAGCCATTATTTTAAGACCTAATGCAAAACTTTTTTATGATAGAGGGCATCAATCTTTTGCTAAAAATCTAGAGCCATGACGTACTTTGACTAGATATTTGAAATAGGTACAAAAACTTTTCCTAAGCATTGAAAATGGCACCGCATATCTGATTATTTTTGTGTGATGCATAGAAACGTCATTAAAGCTTGGCATGTACTGAGAAATATGAATTCTTAAGCATTACAAAACTAGGTTATTATGTTATAATAAAAAACTTCATTAATATGCAAATTGCGTACGCGATCGCGTACACGAACGCAAACACAAACGCAAACGGAAACGGAAACGCAAACGCAAATGCAAACGCAAACGGGCACGGGCACGGGCACGGGCACGGAACGGAACGGGAACGGGCACGGGCACGGGCACGGGAACGGGAACGGGAACGGGAACGGGCACGGGCACGGGCACGGGCACGGGCACGGGCACCGACACGGGCACGAGCACGGGCACGAGCACGGGCACGGGCAGGGTACGGGCACGAGCACATGCACAGGCACAGGCACAGGCACCAGCACAGGCACAGTCACAGGCACAGGCACAGGCACAGGCACAGGCACAGGCACAGGCACAGGCACAGGCACAGGCACAGGCACAGGCACAGGCACAGGCACAGGCACAGGCACAGGCACAGGCACAGGCACAGGCACAGGCACAGGCACAGGCACATGCACAGGCACAGGCACAGGCACAGGCACATGCACAGGCACAGGCACAGGCACAGGCACATGCACAGGCACAGGCACAGGCACATGCACAGGCACATACACCGGCACATGCACAGGCACATGCACAGGCACAGGCACAGGTACAGACACAGGCACATGCACTGGCACAGGCACAGCCACAGGCACGCGCGCGGGCACATGCACGGGCACAGGCACAGGTGCAGGTGCAGGCGCAGGCGCAGGCGCAGGCGCAGGCGCAGGCGCAGGCGCAGGCACAGGCACAGGCGCAGGCGCAGGAACAAGCACAGGCACAGACACAGGCACAGGCGCCGGCACAGACACAGACACAGGCACAGACACAGACACAGGCACAGGCACAGGCACAGGCACAGGCACAGGCACAGGCACAGGCACAGGCACAGGCACAGGCACAGGCACAGGCACAGGCACAGGCACGGGCACAGGCACAGGCACGGGCACAGGCACAGGCACAGGCACAGGCATAAGCACAGGCACAGGCACAGGCACAGGCACAGGCACAGGCACAGGCACAGGCACAGACACAGGCACATGCACTGGCACAGGCAAGGGCACAGGCACACGCGCGGGCACATGCACGGGCACAGGCACAGGTGCAGGCGCAGGCGCAGGCACAGGCACAGGCACAGGCACAGGCACAGGCACAGGCACAGGCACATGCACAGGCACAGGCACAGGCACAGGCATAGGCACAGGCACAGACGCAGGAACAAGCACAGGCACAGACACAGGCACAGGCGCCGGCACAGACACAGACACAGGCACAGGCACAGGCACAGGCACGGGCACAGGCACGGGCACAGGCACAGGCACAGGCACTGGCACAGGCACAGGCACGGGCACAGGCACAGGCATAAGCACAGGCATAAGCACAGGCACAGGCACAGGCACAGGCACAGGCACAGGCACAGGCACAGGCACAGGCACAGGCACAGGCACAGGCACAGGCACAGGCACAGGCACAGGCACAGGCACAGGCACAGGCACAGGCACAGGCACAGGCACAGGCACATGCACAGGCACAGGCACAGACACAGGCACAGGCACAGGCACAGGACCAGACACAGGCACAGGCACAGGCACAGACGCAGGAACAAGCACAGGCACAGGCACAGGCGCCGGCACAGACACAGACACAGGCACAGACACAGACACAGGCACAGGCACAGGCACAGGCACAGGCACAGGCACAGGCACAGGCACAGGCACAGGCACAGGCACAGGCACAGGCACGGGCACAGGCACGGGCACAGGCACCGGCACAGGCACAGGCACGGGCACAGGCACAGGCACAGGCACAGGCACAGGCACAGGCACAGGCACAGGCACAGGCACAGGCACAGGCACAGGCACAGGCACAGACACAGGCACATGCACTGGCACAGGCAAGGGCACAGGCACACGCGCGGGCACATGCACGGGCACAGGCACAGGTGCAGGCGCAGGCGCAGGCACAGGCACAGGCACAGGCACAGGCACATGCACAGGCACAGGCACAGGCACAGGCACAGGCATAGGCACAGGCACAGACGCAGGAACAAGCACAGGCACAGACACAGGCACAGGCGCCGGCACAGACACAGACACAGGCACAGGCACAGGCACAGGCACTGGCACAGGCACGGGCACAGGCACAGGCACAGGCACGGGCACAGGCACAGGCACGGGCACAGGCACAGGCATAAGCACAGGCATAAGCACAGGCACAGGCACAGGCACAGGCACAGGCACAGGCACAGGCACAGGCACAGGCACAGGCACAGGCACAGGCACAGGCACAGGCACAGGCACAGGCACAGGCACAGGCACATGCACAGGCACAGGCACAGACACAGGCACAGGCACAGGCACAGGCACAGGACCAGACACAGGCACAGGCACAGGCACAGACGCAGGAACAAGCACAGGCACAGGCACAGGCGCCGGCACAGACACAGACACAGGCACAGACACAGACACAGACACAGGCACAGGCACAGGCACAGGCACAGGCACAGGCACAGGCACAGGCACAGGCACAGGCACGGGCACAGGCACGGGCACAGGCAAGGGCACAGGCACAGGCATAAGCACAGGCACAGGCGCAGGCACAGGCACAGGCACAGGCACAGACACAGACACAGACTGTACTTAAAAAAAATTGAAAGTCAATATTGTAAATAAATGAAAAATAAAAAAATTTAGACTATTTTGTCCCTAGTAGGTATTTTACAAAGACAATTCTATGTATAGTTTATTAAGGCACAGTGTTATCGTATAATCCTTCATCTCATAAACGCTTATAAATGAGTTTCCAGGTTTTGACATTGCACGGCAGATTTGTATCAGGTTATATTATTATATGGTGACGGGAAAATTCAAGAATTTATTCTAACCTTTAGAAAAGAAGCGAGATTAGTAATTGTAATACATTTTAATACAGATATAAGTTAAAGTATGCATGGGGAACTACTAAGTGAGCATGGTTTAGGAAACAAAGAAAATAATCAGTAAATCGAATTGTATATTCTAAAAAATTAATTGTAGTTAAAACACTTTTAAGGAATCATAAATCTATACTGAACAAATTAAAGATTGCTTAGTAATGTACGTCTATTTTAAATAAACTGTACAGTAGTTACGAATAGATTAAGTTTGAAGGAAAAATGAAATACAGATGTGCACTGAGAAAAGGTTTTGTTGCTTCAACTGAAAATTAGTTTATTCAATTAGAATTTTGGTTTGTATATAAACAATGATCTATATGCATTAAATAGAACATAATAAAATGTTGGAAAACCGATTTTGAAGCAAACAAACCTAAATTTGCACCACAATAATTATGGCATTTACTCAAATCGCTATTAATGTAACTTGAATGTTAGGTATCGTTACTTCAATTGCTTGTAGGTTTGATTTGAATTATTTAATACTTTTATCAAATAAACTGTTATGTTAAATCAACACTTTGAATATCCCACTTACATATAAAAATCATTGAAGCAAATACTTGAAAGGGTTTGTAGCATTAAAACAAACTATTCAAATTTTTCAACTAACCAAAAAGCGTCATTGGTTTAACTAACCCATATGTTGAGTAGATAATAATTATTAAGGTCAGTGGCTAATAAGGGTTCAAATAATAACATTTTTGGTTTAATCAAACTTTTATTGTTTTGTCAAATCAATCATTTCGTTGCGTTGTACGTTGTTTAGATATAGAATTAGTTTAAACATCCAAGGTAGTTTGATTCAATATCCAGCTTGATCGATTCTGATTTAATGCAATTATTTTAATCAAATTTTTTTAATACAACTTGGCGATCAACAAATGAGTTTGTTCATCCCTAACAGATTTTAAAAAAATATTGATTTAAAATAACTTCATTCAGTCACATTATCAAGTTATATATTGAATCAAATCTCACCTTGAATGTTACATTAACCCTAGTTCATCCTGCATATATTTCAGTTGAGCTTCCACTTCAATTTTATAAAACTGACACTGATTATTGAAAGTTTGTTTATTCCTTGTGGTTGCCATTGGTTTTTGAAGTTAAACGTTCGCTTATATAGTTGAATGCTAAAAACAACTGCATTTAGTTAAGGACAATTGAAACCAATTTATATGAAGGTACTTACGTATTTTTAGACAAAGAGATTTTGTTTAAACATAGTACAGCATACTAAATTTATCTTCCATGTATTTTTACAGTGAGTTGAAATACTATAATGGAAACTAACACAATAAACAATGCGAAGTAACGCTTGAAGCCATGTTGACGTGTCGCTGTCGAACGTTGCAGTATATTAAAGATATAATGTGCGCGCGCTGAACATTCAATACGCAACATCGGAGACGTACTAAATAGCGTTGCATTCAACAAATAACCCGACGTTTGATGTGGCAATCGTAGTTTATTTAAATCAACAAGCTAGAGTACGTTTGTTTCAATGTTCAGTTTGTCACAAAACGTGTTCATTTGACACTTTTTTCAGCATACATTTAACTAAAATAGATTTTTTTCAACATTAATGTAGTATTGGACTAAAATATGAAATTTGTTGACAATATTAGTTTGTATTAAATACGACTGATGTTGAATGAAATTCACTTTTGCATTCGTTTATTAATCAACTGTTATTATGCATTCAAACAAACAAATTTAAGTCAACTAATTTTTGATGTTAGTTTAACCATCTGCAAGCGGTTCAGTTAATATAGTTTCGTTTAGAACGACTAAAAAATACTTGATCAAATGCTTTACTCTTCAAAACAACAGAATTGGTTGTATCAACCAAATCACTTTTCTCAGTGTGGTAACAAAGCAAGACACGCATAGATATAATAAATTTATAAATAAAATAAATATATTGCATAAGTAGGTTATACAGTCAGGAGTGACGAAATAAAGATTACACTAAGTAGTTGACCACATAGCTTGTCAAAGAATTAGAAGTTTTCACAAAAGGGGTAGCTATTAGAAAGACAAAACAGATGTCGCGTAAGTAAAAATATAGTAGGCAGATAGTAAAAGCATACAGATACGCTTTTACTAAATTGGTTATAGTTAATTAGGACAATTTTGCCGTTAAAGCAAGCTCAGATATCTGAAAAGTTACTGGATATGGGAGTAAAACAGTACAAAATAATTGATTTATTGTCATAATCACAGTAGACAAATAGAAACAACTGTCATCCGACTTTATAAGATTAAATAATTAATACTATACTCAAAAAGAAAAAATTTGTGGTTTTAGTAATTATAGGACCATTAGTTTGCAGCGCCATTGTTCAAATATACTAAATAAATCTATATGATATAAATGGCAAAAACGCACTAGAAAAGTAGCAGTTTTGATTCAGAAAGAACAATGGCACTAGGAAACAGCATTAACACTAAAATTGATATGAGAGAATAGAGTGAGTGAGAGGAAAGTTAAATTAATTTGCTTTATGGATACTGTGACTTCATACAATTTAAATTACATTACATTGTTTGTGATCTTGAAGAAAACAGAAGCGAATTACAAATACAAATTTGTAATTAGCAATTTATATATCAAATGGGAGAAATAATAATATATGTTAAAGTAACGGAGATAAAAATTGATGCGTAAATGCGCTTTATTGCCATATTTAACTTATATACCCAGCAAGCAGTAAAGAAAATAAAAAGGCTAGAAGTGTTAGGTGTTGTAATTGGAAGCATAAAGGTTCAAATACTAATGTACGTGGATAGCAAAGAACTAGTATTAAAAAAATAAAACAAACAGAAAGGGAGAAATATGACTAAAGTAAAAGCACCATTTGATAGAGGTTTGGGCGTGAAAACAGTTGATGCCAATAACAAAAAGTAATAAAATGTATTGCACGAGATAAAAGTTAAGGAGATAATTATAATTTGGCAATAAAAAGAATTATAAGATTCATAATAGTTTTGCTACTTGAAAAGTAGAATCGCCAATTTAAATAGAAGTAGAAGAAATCTTTAAACGCAAATAGTTTAAGAAGGAAACTTTTCGAGGGTTAAAGTGCGAAATTAAATCTAGAATATTTCTAGACCATAAGAACGTGTTTATTTCTAGTGCATTTTAGTGCGGCTACAATTTACTGAAGAACGAAGTTGTGCTTGTGTCATGATAATGCGCCATCTCATAAATTGACCGATTTCTGAAAGTTTTAACGCTCAAACCTTCAAAACAACGAGATAAATTAACACTAACCATCTGGCCAGGTGGAAGAAGTCCCTTATGAATTATTCCCTTCGAATCGTGGAAACAAATCAACATTGTCTTTACTTTTGACCTCTACAAACGAATTTTTTGGGATTAGGCTGATCTGGGTGGCCCCATTCTGCACTTTGACACCTAGTTTCTGGATCGTATTAAAAGCACCATTTTTTATCGCCAGTCACAACGTTGTACTAGAAGTTTCGGTGTTTTTGACCCCTTCGGATGTTGCATATAGTGAAATTTTTGGTCATTAGTCGATTTGTGCGAAACAAAGGGAGACACACTTCTCAGAGGTTCATACAAAATGTGATAAATTGATGGTCTAGAGATATGCAATATTATTTACATCAATTTCAATGAAGGTTTTGACTTAAATTTGATGAATTTACGCACATTTTTGATCACATCTTCAATTATCACAAATTTTGATTGTCCAACATGTTGATCATCATTTACGTCTTCACGACTACCTTAAAGAACGTATACCACTCGTAGATCATCAAAAACTCGTTTCATTGATTGAGGAGTTTTTCAGTAGCAGTTTTACCAAGTTTAAAATAGATCTTAATGTTTTCTTCTTTGTTCGGTATTCATTTTTGCACCGATACAACAAATACACAATAACTTACAACGTGATAGAGTAGAATTTATTTAAGACGAGCCTGTACGTCATTTGGCATATGCGCAAACCTTGAAAGTCAGTGACGTAGCGGATTTAATAATTTTGATCAAACTCCATAGATTAAGTATTCTAAAATCAAGTTTTATTTTGTTGGTGGTTTAAATTTACATGGCGAATATGCAAATAAGCAAGGCACAAAACACAAAGAAACAAAAAGAAAACTATAAAAGCGTAAGAAATAAATATAGAATATCAAAGTTACAAATATCAATTGACATTTAACAGCAAATTATTTACGCCACTGATATGCTGAACGAATACGCCTATTTATAAACAATGGACTAATCTGACACCGTTTTAGCCGTGTGCGCATGATGACGTACAGGTTCTTCTTAAATAAATTCTACTATACTGGCCTTCTAAATGTCCGATTGTCATGCGCATTTGACAGAACGTCAGTGAAGGATATGCTTTTCCAATTTAGGCAGTTATCAATAGCAGACTCCACTTGAATATGCTATTTTGAAAAAGTCCTCTTTACTTTGAAATGCACCTTGTAAATCCAGAATGATTCGTATTAAGTATAGAAACTTTCAATTTTGTCAAATGAATAACGTTAGTTAATTTTACAGATTAGGCTGTGTGACTAAATAATGTCAAAGATCAGGGTACGATATTTTATGTGCTGCTTTCATAACCAATGCAAGACGGCGATGGGTGATGTAGATGTATGAAATATAGAACTGAATACATGAAGCATGATGATAGTAAATTTTGAAAATGAAGTTTTTGATATTACACTAAACGTTCATTGTTATGATTGAAGCAATTTGTTTTTAAATACAAATGCAGCAACAAATTTCTAAGTTCAGCAGCTATTTCATAACAAATAGACTAGCAATTGTTACTCTACAACTTAACAGATGGCACTACTAACTTAATGTGTAAAATATAGGGATGGATTCGGGCCGAGCCGGGCCGGGCTTTTAGATGTGGCTCGGCCCGAAAAAATTTGCTCCGGCTCGGCCCGGTGGCCCGGCCCGAATCAAAACGCATCGTCCCGGCTTGAGGCCCGGCTTGAATTTCGGGCCGGGCTTCGGGCCGGGCCGGGCCGATTCGGGCCGGAATGTAACTAAAACCTTTCAACATCCAAATGGAAAGTATCATTTGTTAATATATGTATTTTCAGTTATATAAAAATACTTCTTTACTATTATTATGCTTTTCTACAAAAGTTGAATATATTAACTTTAATAAATTATAGTTTATAGTATCATTTTAACCTCGAAGAATCCCAAAGGTATTTGGACATGATGCACACTTGCACAGGCAATCCAAAATAGAAGGTGGTTTGCGTCAAATTTCAACCTTAAGTAACAAAATGCATTTTAGAATTCATGTACTACTACTTGTATATAGTAACATATTTAAAGGAAAGTATTCAATATTCGACTGAATATTGTTTCCCCATATTCTAAACAAAGAACGTTGTCAATTTCCATTTTACAGATTGCTTGTGTATAGGTCTACAGTTTGAGAATGTGCTAGCCTCCGTTCAGAGAACTGACTATTCAAGTCTCTCGTATCAGGTAGACATTACTTTGTTGTCTATGAATATTTTATTGTCGCATGCTTTACTGGAAATATTAATTATTATGAAGAAAATGCCGACATTTTACCTATAAAAATGTTCAATATTAATATATGCAGGGTTCTTCAAAAGTATGGTAACGCTGCTTTTGCCGTATATAGAGAATCTGCTACGTATTGAATAAAACTATAACATATAATTACAAAGAATCTAGCTCTTTAATATGTAAAAAGACATGTATACAGGATGTCCCACACCGAGCATCCATAAAAAGTATTTTAAAAACTACAATTTTGCTGGCAAATTTAAACTTTGTGTAGGAGTTACCGAACAAGGCGAAACTATAGCTAAAATAGTTTTGAATAGAACATCCTGTATTTTATTGCATGTATGGATGATGCTTAAGCAGATTTAAGCGCATGTATAACTATCTTCAATTATTGTGCATCCAGGAATTATTGATCTAAAAAATCGGGTTAATAAACATTCAATCAAAACGGATTGTAGGTTGTGTTTCCATACACCTTAAGAAATGTTTTTCAATAAAAACAATAAAATAGTTTTTACAATTTTAGGAGGTGAAAAATTCCGAATTGCAAAATTATGTAATTTTTATAATTGAACCCCCATTTGTTTATATCTTGACATGAACGAGCATAAAAGTATAATCAGTTATTTGGAAAATTTCGGTTTGTGCTTAATTTTCTTTAATTTTGCTTTCGGGTATGGTATTGCGGAAATTAAAGTTATACATAATTTTTTTAATAAATTGAGCTCAAGCAAAGTACAAATATTTGTTAACGAATTTCATTACTTATTCTAACTTATTATTAGTTTTTAAATTCGCGTTATTAAGTTGTAAAAACTATGATAGTGTTCTTATTGAGATTGAGAAACATTTGTTACGGTGTTATGCAAACACAACGTATAAACCGTTTTAATAAAATGTTTATTAATACCATTTTTCTGATCCTCCAAAGTGCACTTTTTAAGAGAAAAATTCCTGTAAGCAAAACAATTGAAAATAGTTTTATAAACCTTAATATCAAAATAATAATCTACTTGCGCACTATTCAAATAAGCAATAATATTTGGAGTATGCCATTTAAAATAATGAAATTGACAGTTACTTTCGATATAACCGGAAGTTTTACAACGTTGAAAATACCTTAGCTAAATTTGCCTTATTGGGTAACCCCTCCATGCAAAGTTTCAATTTTTCAGGAATTGTAGGTTTTGAGATTTCTTTAATGAAAGTTTGTCGTTGGGGCATCCTGTATAGTTAAGTGTTTCTATATGGCTGTACAAGTAAATATCAAGCAAGCAATTAATTATACATCCTGCAGAGTGTCAAATAGAAATAAGTTTTCCACGATGTATAAAAAAACCAAAACTTTTGACCCATCACGCTGGAATCAGGTACATTAGTAGTACATTTAGTGACGAATCACCGCCACATTTCCATCAGCATCCACATTTCCACCCACATCTGGACCAAAAAGTTTTCTTCGACTAACCATTTTTCATCTTTCGCGATAAATATATCTTAAATTTTTCATCTTTCGAGATAAATGAGCATCCAGATTTCCACCCACGAGATAAACCTATTTTTAAGATTTTTTTTACCGCTAACATTCTGAACCGAATAGTTTTCTTCGTCTAACCAATGCATCTTTCGCGATAAACCTATCTTGTTTGGTATCAATTAATATTAGATTTTTCTCAGCTACCCGAATCTCTAAGAATTTTTCAGATAGCATCACCCCCAAGGGAGCTACCCTCATTTTAAGATTTCTTACCTGTAGCGACTTTTGAGCGTTCTTATAAATTTTTTAGTCATGCTATACATCTTGTTAGTCTAAAATTTTATGTAGAATTCGAATCTGTAAACAGATTTAATATCCGATCACACCCTGTAAAGTTATACCCCTTTAAAATCCGGAACCTCTAAATTTTGCTCTTTGCTCTATAAGCAAAACTAACAAATAGTTTTCTTTGTCTAACCAATGCATCTTTCGAGATAAACCTATCTTGTTTGGTATCAATTAATATTAGAATTTTCTCAGCTACCCGAATCCTTAGGAATTTTTCAGATAGCATCACCCTCCAGAGAGCTACCCTGATTTTAAGATTTCTTACCTGTAGCAACTTTTGAGCGTTCTTATAAATTTTTTTATACATGCGATACATCTGGTTAGTCTAAAATTTTATGCAGAATCCGAATCTGCAAACAGATTTAAAATCGGACCACGCCCTGCAAAGTTATACCTCTTTAAAACTCTCAAAACTCTAAATTTTTTCGCTACCCAAGACTTATGCTTTAACCAAACACTTAGAGGTAGTAACACAAAAATTAAGCACACAAAATTTTAATAATTTATTTTATCCAATTTACAGTTTAATAAACTAATCATTCCAATGTAATGTGTTTTAAATATGTAAATGGGAAGGTCGACTTTTGGCGTAATCATCGCGTGGTTAATAATTAAGAAAGCTGTGTATAATTTCTTTTTAAAAGTATTTATCTTCTCCAAACAAATGCGGTTATTACAATAGGAAAGTACGCTAAATGCAAGTCAATTAATAGCAATTTAATATTGCTTACTGACCTACCTTAATTAGGTTGTTGTACTATTAGAAATGATGTACCTTTTGTCCTCGCCCGACAAACTGATTTTATTAATTGAGTATAAAGTTGGTGTTTACATGGTTTCGTTTAAGATCTTGTACATATTTTCCGGATTACTAGAAGACGTTATGATTTAAAATAGGACCACGCCCTGTATATAATTTCTTTTCTTGGACTTTCTATTAATTATGTTTGTTTATTAGAAATTGATGAATAATTGCAGGATACAAATTTTAAAATAAACACTTTACTAAGGGAACACCAAACTTGTTGTATACAGAATACTTACTAATAAAGCAATTTAATTTTAAATAACTTCTACACCATATTTTTCGAAAATGGCACGCTTGAATATTTTCTTTGGAAACAATCGAAGATTGCCGAAGACACTCGAAGAGTGCACAAACGCCGTCACTAAACCACAATTAATAATCGCCTTTATAGGTTTAACATTTCTACCATTACCCAATGACTTCAATTTCTTATTGGAGAGAATCCTTATTCTCCCACGCACTGCTGCGTAGTTGCATGCCTACCCCTTTTGGGGATATATGCTCGTTATAGGTTGTAGCACCCGCGGTTTTACTTAACTACACTTTGTGAGATCCCTTTAATCTTTTTAATCGTGTCCTTCTCGCGTGCAATACAGTAGGACTTAGCCTTACTACCTACAAATTCTAACACCAAGTCCCCGTTAAACTCGTCTTTAAATTTCCCCACAACTTTTTGTTAACATGCGGTATATTGTGTTTATTATTTGCGGGGTACACCACTTTAAACCTAAAAATAAAAACAAGATAGTTTATTACGTCTATTAATTATTTTTGCTAATGCTGACGTTACAAATATGTAAAAACAAACTTTATCAAGAAAATATAATGTTTTTAATAGAATACATACATGTATTGATAACATCTATAAACCGCTGTGATAACCAGAGTCTGGCGAATCTGGGATAGCCAAATCTCTAAACATTTGCGCAAGAGGTTGCCTTGCAGTTGCACCTTTTAAGTACTGAATGGGGAAACATTTAATAAGTTCCAACGCTGTCAAGTAATTTAAATTGCTGCAATCATTAGACAGAGAAATGCTGGCACTGCTCTCTTCCTCTAATAACGTTTGAACCCCTTCTTTCTCCGTCGTATTTCCGCATACTTTTTTTATATCACCAACAAATTTTTCGTAAAATTCTGGAAAGTTTCTACACCTTAACTCAGCCATTTTAAAACAGATCAATTCTCGCAAATTTAATAGCTTGATGCACTCGTACGCAGGTAGCACAATAACATTCCCATCTTTCGTAATCTCCATATTATATAAATTCTCTTTTTCAAAATTGTTCAACAGACATATACTTCTATTAAAGTCTGTGCTCAGCTGCAATTTGAAATCTTGATCCAATTGTATGTCAACAACATCGTTTCCAGTAGTCAAACCATTTAATCTGACTTGTTTTGAGTCTTGAGCAAATTGGCGAATTTGAAATTCCACTTGAAAAGTACACAATTTCTTCCAATCGAAGTAAGAGAATGTTATCCTAGAATCAGCACACATACCACTACAGCAAATAACTTGGATGGCAGGTTGAAGACCACCATGTAAATCAAAACCAACTTCTAATATATGGTGGTGATAATTTGGAGGAAATTCACCTAACCTATAGGTTGACTTACCAACTAGTTGGTTGATATTTAATTGTGGTACTTGCACATCACTTGTAACGTCAACACAAGAAAAATCCATCTTTAATTTATAATTTTAATCAAACTCGACGATACTTTGACGACTAATGCACTGGAACATGGCTCTCGCCTTTTATGCCGATGGTCGAGCGTGCACAGCTCCTTATTATATTAGTTGGCGTTATATGCAAGTCTTGACTGGAAAAGTGACGTGTATAATTGTTTTATAGTGGGTTTTACCTGTTTTTAAATAACTTCTACGTCATACTTTAGAAAATGGTAGGCTTGAATATTTTCCAAATGAATCACCAAGCGAAAGTATATGCTTAGCGGTATTAAAATTAACCATTAATTTCCCATTTTTACGACCGTGGTTAATTATAGATTAAAATTTAATTTGTTCACGTTCGAGCTTCCCGTAAACTAACATATTTTATAGTAACAATGCGCTGTATAATACATGCATACCCCTTCGCCGCGCTACTGCTATTCTTGTAATTGCTAGAAAAAGTCACTCTCCTTTTTTACTGTTAGGACCGATGCAAAGCACCATTTTTGTATACTTTCTATAGCACATCGCGCACTTTTTCGTCTGATAATTAAATTTTGCTTCTGTAGGCTTTTACACTTTCGCATAGCGGTCGGCCGCACGTAATAATTTCTAGAACCGGTAAGTACTCGATATCGCCCAAATAGAGAAATATATGCTCGATGTCTGTCAACTTCCAATTCCCTCGTAAAAGGTAACGTATCTTTCCTACTATTTGTTAAACAAAAACTACCGGTATCGCCATTGTGGAAGTAAACAGATGTTTGTGGATGTGTACGAGAGTATGTAACCATATACATTAACCAGTCTAAGCTATTTTATTTAGTCCACGAAAACTATTATTTTTCTATACCACAATTAATAATCGCCTTTATAGGTTCCACATTTCGACCATTTCCCAATGACTGGTGCTACGTACATGGAAACTATAATTTCTTATTAGAGAGAATTTTTATTCTCCCACGCACTGCTGCGTAGTTGCATGTCCATTCCTTTTGGAGGTATATGCTCGTTATAGGTTGTAAGACACTCGGTTTTACTTAACTACAATTCGTGAGACCCCTTTAATTTTTTTAATCGTATCTTTTTCGCCTACAATACAGTAGGACTTAACATTACTACCAACAAATTCTAATACTGGAGCCCCATTAAATACGTCTTTAATTTTCCCTACAACTTTTTTTGTTGACAAGTGTTATATTGTATTTATTATATGCAGGGTAGTCATTTTTTTAAGATAAATATATTTTGCTAGGTATCAACTAATATTAAATTTTTCTAGGAACCCCAAATCTGTAAATAGATTTTAAATAGGACCACCCCATACAAAGTTATGCGTTTTAAAGACCCAAATCACTAATTTTTGCTCATATTTATTTAACACCATTTTTAAAACCTTTTTCGCTACCCAAGACATATGCCTTAGCCAACCATCTCCCGAGAAATCTAAAACCGCCGTGTCCCGCGAATACCATGTGGAGATAACACGTATACTCTGTCAACCAGGATAGAAGCCGGAAGGATTTGGAAAGTGGGAGAAGAACTTAAAAATTATGGAATCTTGAAACTAATATATACAAATATAAACAACTATCTTATATCTTTACGCCCCCATGCGTAGATTGTTGTACTATTAAGAATGATGTACCTTTTGTCATCTTCCCTCGATAAACTAATTTTATTAATAAGCTGCGTATGCTAATCGTATTCTTTTACTCCGGATACATACGCAGGCAAGTACTCGATAACATCCAAATAAAGAATTGGATGCTCGTGACTGTTAACATCCGCTTCCCTCGTGTACACCCAGACACATCCCAGTCCATGAGCACCCCTGCGCATGCACACCCCTGCCCATACGCACCCCTGCGCGTACGCACCCCTGCCCATGCTCGCTGCCCATGCACACCCCTCTCTGTGCGACTGCTATTTCGGGGTAACGTCACAGCCTTTTATAAATAAAGAACAATGTTATATACTATTATAAAATGTTTATTCTAACATTATACATAACAAATTTAAAAATATTTAGTGCCAAGCATGGAGTCATTTAAACTTAATTTTAATACAAAGTTATACACAGAAGACAGTCCTTTCTTTATGTTTGTTCGCAGTGGTTTAATTTTATCTAATTTTATTCGCAGCTTAAAATTTAAATCGGCACCCAAGTCTTCTATCTCATTTTCTAACCAATAGTTTGATACATAAAGACCGTCTAGGTTTTCGAATTGTAAACTGTACAGAAGTTTTCCTCTATATTTAAAGTCTTTGATTCCATCGACAACCAGATCCATTCCTTCGTGTAATTCTTGCAGCTTGTGACAATCAATCATAGTATTCCTATTGCCTCCGATCTAGGTTGATGTGGACTTGCCAGGAGTTAGGTTAGCTGGTGTTGTCCGGTGTTAGGTTAGGTTAGTTAGACTTGTGTGGACTTAGGTTAGATAAAAGGAGAAATTGATAGGTTAGGTCTGCGTCGCGACGCTGACCTACCCTATCAATTTTTCCTTTTATCTAACCTAAGTCCACACAAGTCTAACTAACATAACTTAACACCGGACAACACCAGCTAGCCTAACTCCTGACAAGTCCACATCCAACCTAGATCGGAGGCAATTTCACCCTATGGGGCAATTTCACCCTATGGGGTAATTTCACCCTATGGGGCAATTTCACCCTATGGGGTAATTTTACCCTAACTTAACATCCTACATATATCCGGATATATGTCGATGCGCATCCCTGTCGGTTTAGGTCGGATGACAACATATTCGACTATCTTCGGCAATATACGTCCCCACTCTGTAGAATACATAAAAGAACATTTTTTTCGTATTCAATTTAGTATTCGATAGTAGCTAGAACGGTAAACATGAGCGTCTCCAAGGTGATTAACGTTTCTCAACTTCTTGGGAATAAAGTGAAATCGACAAATGAGCGATTTGGATTATGGCTGTTGACAGAAAATATGTGCAACAATAATCTGGTAACAGATATTGGTAATATATGTTATGTCGAAGGCGAACAGATGCTGACTGGTGGACTACACACACCAATTACAGAACCGTTTTGTGACATTATAATGTTGGTTAAAATTTGCGACTTTTCTGACGCCGAACAAACATCTGCAAAAAAAAGGATGTTTATCCTAAAAAAAGAAATTTGTGGTGCATTTAACAGCTATCTACGAAGAAAGTTTGACCGATTTGTTTCCGCTGGGCATGGTGTTAAAGCTAAGCTTCCGTTTTCTCTGGAAAGCACTAACAAGATGGGCCAGAGAGTAAAAGAAATTATCGGAAAAGAAGACCTCGAATGCATTAATAAAAAATTCCAAAATCCTATATGTGTTCCATACAAAGTGGAACTAGCAGATGTTAAGTTGGAAACTTTATTGGAGGAACTATCAGATATATTAGACGAACTCGAAAAAGATTATTTCTATCTTTTTAACATGGATGTAACCCAAGATTTTGCGGGTATATGTAGCAAGATGGAGATGTGTAATTATTTAACTACAAACCATAACTTTTGCTATAAGGGTGAATACGAAGAAAAGTGTAATATTATAGTTGACAACGATAAAACTGTGGGAATTGATTGTTTAACATGGCTAACAACCAATGCAAGAATTAAGATATACAACAAATTTGTGTGTCAGATAACAAGTCCTGGTGTTAATAAACAACTTGACAATCATATACTAGATTTTTTACGTTGTCCAGATGTACGTTTAAGGGAAACATTTGCGTCTACTTTGGCTAAGGAACATGGTATTACGCCATTTGAAGTTACAATATACAACTGTGCAATTGGAAGCTATGTCAGTGCGGAACGGGTGTATAATCCCTTAAAAGACTGTTTAACGTTATTGGAAGATAGTAAGTTATACTTCCTAAAGGCGCCAATGTACTCAGTACCACTTGCCAAAATGTGGAGTAAGCTATCGGACAAGCTACAAAATAGCTGCTGTTTAGTGTATAATAACCTACTACAGTACGTGTATTGGGGAAATGGCAATACAAAGAAATTGACGGGCTTGCAAATTAAGTTGTCCGAAAAACCAAAAGAAAGGGAAACATTGATAAAGTATGTGCTTTCGGCTTTTAGTTTTAACTATTTACCCGTAAATTATTTGGAGATAGTAGAGGAGGAAGACAGCCAAGATAAAATAAAAATCTTACACAAGTGCTACATTAAAGCAGGTAGTACATATTTTACACAATCTGCAACACCATATTCTACAATTCCGAAAAGAAATAGCCATTTCGTAATTGGGATTGATAAATACACCTAACATTCGCCCAGAGGTTGTACGACAACGCGCAAATATTGGTAGTAAACTCTAGCCGTTTACGCTAAAGGAAATTACCCCATTATGTATGCCATACGCTGTAAGTGGAAGGAAAAGACAACTGGAATTAGAGGAAATGGATGCAAAAAGGCGAAAATTGGACTACATGGAAAACACTGCGACAATACGCGAACAATACAAAGATGTGTTAGACAAAGAACATCTTATTAGAGAAAATGAGGAAGAATTAAAAGATTATTTTATGTGCCGATGGACTGACTTAGATACATCCGGGTTGTACAAGCTGTATGCATTTGCGGTTAGTAAGAAAGACTCTTTTAGTTATGTAGGCGTTCTTGCAGAAAAGGATGGTACTAAATCCGTATACTTTTTAAAAGGTTATTCTAAAAACGTATTTATCAAAATGACAGATGACAAAGACGAACTAAGGAATGCGGGTTTCGTAACCTTGGCGTACACCACACGCAAAGGGGTTCCGCTAAACATCGTATATTTGCCTAGTAAAGAACCTTTCGGATCATTTAAAACCGAGGGTCTTACAACCTATAACGATCATATATTCCAAAAAGTGGTGGACATGCAACTACGCAACAGTCTGTGGGAGAATAAGAATTTCCTCCAATACCGACAAGAAGAAGTCGATCAAGCTAACAAGATACGTATGCAGGATACAGTGGAAAAGCTGCGATTAAAAGATTGTCACAAGCTGCAAGAATTACACGAAGGAATGGATCTGGTTGTCCATGGAATCAAAGACTTTAAATATAGAGGCAAACTTTGGTACATTTTACAATTCGAAAACCTAGACGGTCTTTATGTATCAAACTATTGGTTAGAAAAGGAGATAGAAGACTTGGGTGCCGATTTAAATTTTAAGCTGCGAATAAAATTAGATAAAATTAAAACCACTGCAAACAAACATAAAGAAAGGACCGTCTTCTGTGTATAACTTTGTATTAAAATTAAGTTTAAATGACTCCATGCTTGGCATTAAATATTTTTAAATTTGTTATGTATAATGTTAGAATAAACATTTTATAATAGTATATAACATTGTTCTTTATTTATAAAAGGCTGTGACGTTACCCCGAAATAGCAGTCGCACAGAGAGGGGTGTGCATGGGCAGCGAGCATGGGCAGGGGTGGTGCGTACGCGCAGGGGTGCGCATAGGCAGGGGTGTGCATGCTCAGGGGTGCTCATGGACTGGGATGTGTCTGGGTGTACACGAGGAAAGCGGATGTTAACAGTCACCAAGCATCCAATTCTTTATTTGGATGGTATCGAGTACTTGCCTGCGTATGTATCCGGAGTAAAAGAATACGATTAGCATACGCAGCTTATTAATAAAATTAGTTTATCGAGGGAAGATGACAAAAGGTACATCATTCCTAATAGTACAACAATCTACGCATGGGGGCGTAAAGATATAAGATAGTTGTTTATATTTGTATATATTAGTTTTAAGATTCCATAATTTTTAAGTTCTTCTCCCACCTTCCAAATCCTTCCGGCTTCTATCCTGGTTGACAGAGTATACGTGTTATCTCCACGTGGTATTCGCGGGACACGGCGGTTTTAGATTTCTCGGGAGATGGTTGGCTAAGGCATATGTCTTGGGTAGCGAAAAAGGTTTTAAAAATGGTGTTAAATAAATATGAGCAAAAATTAGTGATTTGGGTCTTTAAAACGCATAACTTTGTATGGGGTGGTCCTATTTAAAATCTATTTACAGATTTGGGGTCCCTAGAAAAACTTAATATTAGTTGATACCTAGCAAAATATATTTATCTTAAAAAAATGACTGCCCTGCATATAATAAATACAATATAACACTTGTCAACAAAAAAAGTTGTAGGGAAAATTAAAGACGTATTTAATGGGGCTCCAGTATTAGAACTTGTTGGTAGTAATGTTAAGTCCTACTGTATTGTAGGCGAAAAAGATACTATTAAAAAGATTAAAGGGGTCTCACGAATTGTAGTTAAGTAAAACCGAGGGTCTTACAACCTATAACGAGCATATACCTCCAAAAGGAACGGACATGCAACTACGCAGCAGTGCGTGGGAGAATAAAATTCTCTCTAATAAGAAATTAAAGTTTCCATGTACGTAGCACCAGTCATTGGGAAATGGTCGAAATGTGGAACCTATAAAGGCGATTATTAATTATGGTTTAGAAAAATAATAGTTTTCGTGGACTAAATAAAATAGCTTAGACTGGTTAATGTATATGGTTACATACTCTCGTACACATCCACAAACATCTGTTTACGTCCACAATGGCGATACCGGTAGTTTTTGTTTAACAAATAGTAGGAAAGATACGTTACTTTTTACGAGGGAATCAGAAGTTGACAGACATCGAGCATATAATTCTCTATTTGGGCGATATCGAGTACTTACCGGTTCTAGAAATCATTACGTGCGGCCGACCGCTATGCGAAAGTGCAAAAACCTACAGAAGCAAAATTTAATTATCAGACGAAAAAGTGCGCGATGTGCTATAGAAAGTATACAAAAATGGTGCTTTGCATCGGTCTTAACAGTAAAAAAGGAGAGTGACTGTTTCTAGCAATTACAAGAATAGCAGTAGCGCGGCGAAGGGGTATGCATGTATTATACAGCGCACTGTTACTATAAAATATGTTAGTTTACGGGAAGCTCGAACGTGAACAAATTAAATTTTAATCTATAATTAACCACGGTCGTAAAAATGGGAAATTAATGATTAATTTTAATATCGCTAAGCATATACTTTCGCTTGGTGATTCATTTGGAAAATATTCAAGTCTACCATTTTCTAAAGTATGACGTAGAAGTTATTTGAAAATAGGTAAAACCCACTATAAAACAATTATGCGCGTCGCTTTTCCAGTCAAGACTTGCATATAACGCCAACTAATATAATAAGGAGCTGTGCACGCTCGACCATCGGCATAAAGGGAGAGAGCCATGTTCCAGTGCATTAGTCGTCAAAGTATCGTCGAGTTTGATTAAAATTATAAATTAAAGATGGATTTTTCTTGTGTTGACGTTACAAGTGATGTGCAGGTACCACAATTAAATATCAACCAACTAGTTGGTAAGTCAACCTATAGGTTAGGTGAATTTCCTCCAAATTATCACCACCATATATTAGAAGTTGGTTTTGAATTACATGGTGGTCTTCAACCTGCCATCCAAGTTATTTGCTGTAGTGGTATGTGTGCTGATTCTAGGATAACATTCTCTTACTTCGATTGGAAGAAATTGTGTACTTTTCAAGTGGAATTTCAAATTCGCCAATTTGCTCAAGACTCAAAACAAGTCAGATTAAATGGTTTGACTACTGGAAACGATGTTGTTGACATACAATTGGATCAAGATTTCAAATTGCAGCTGAGCACAGCCTTTAATAGAAGTATATGGCTATTGAACAATTTTGAAAAAGAGAATTTATATAATATGGAGATTACGAAAGATGGGACAGTTATTGTGCTACCTGCGTACGAGTGCATCAAGCTATTAAATTTGCGAGAATTGATCTGTTTTAAAATGGCTGAGTTAAAGTGTAGAAACTATCCAGAATTTTACGAAAAATTTGTTGGTGATATAAAAAAAGTATGTGGAAATACGACGGAGGAAGAAGGGGTTCAAACGTTATTAGAGGGAGAGAGCAGTGCCAGTATTTCTCTGTCTAATGATTGCAGCAATTTAAATTACTTGACAGCGTTGGAACTTATTAAATGTTTCCCCATCCACTACTTAAAATATGCACCTGCAAGGCAATCGCTTGCGCAAATGTTTAGAGATTTGGCTATCCCAGATTCGCCAGACTCTGGTTATCACAGCGGTTTATAGATGTTATTAATACATGTATGTATTCTATTAAAAACATTATATTTTCTTGATAAAGTTTGTTTTTACATATTTGTAACGTCAGCATTAGCAAAAACTATTAATAGACGTATTAAACTATCTTGTTTTTATTTTTAGGTTTAAAGTGGTGTACCCCGCAAATAATAAACACAATATACCGCATGTTAACAAAAAGTTGTGGGGAAATTTAAAGACGAGTTTAACGGTGACTTGGTGTTAGAATTTGTAGGTAGTAAGGCTAAGTCCTACTGTATTGTACGCGAGAAGGACACGATTAAAAAGATTAAAGGGATCTCACGAATTGTTAAGTAAAACCGAGGGTCTTACAACCTATAACGAGCATATACTTCCAAAAGGAATGGACATGCAACTACCCAGCAGTGCGTGGGAGAATAAGAATTCTCTCCAATAAGAAATTAAAGTTTCCATTACGTAGCACCAGTCATTGGGAAATGGTAGAAATGTTAAACCTATAAAGGCGATTATTAATTGTGGTTTAGTGACCGCGTTTGTGCACTCTTCGAGTGTCTTCGGCAATCTTCGATTGTTTCCAAAGAAAATATTCAAGCCTGCCATTTTCGAAAAATATGGCGTAGAAGTTATTTAAAATGAAATTGTTTTATTAGTAAGTATTCTGTATACAAGTTTGGTGTTCCCTTAAAAGTGTTTATTTAAAATTTGTATCCTGCAATTATTCATCAATTTCTAATACACAAACATAATTAATAGAAAGTCCTAGAAAAGAAATTATATACAGGGCGTGGTCCTATTTTAAATCATAACGTCTTCTAGTAATCCGGAAAATATGTACAAGGTCTTAAGCGAAACCATGTAAACACCAACTTTATACACAGCTTATTAATAAAATCAGTTTATCGAGCGAGGACAACAAAAAAAGTACATCATTTCTAATGGCACAGCAACCTAATTAAAGTAGGTCAGTAAGCAATATTAAATTGCTATTAATTGACTTGCATTTAGCGTACTTTCCTATTGTAATAACCGCATTTGTTTGGACACACTTTTAAAAAGAAATTATATACAGCTTTCTTAATTATTAACCACGCGATGATCACACCAAAAGTCGACCTTCTCATTTACATATTTAAAACACATTACATTGGAATGATCAGTTTATTAAACTGTAAATTGGATAAAATAAATTATTAAAATTTTGTGTGCTTATTTCTTTGTATTGGTTAAAGGTTTGTAGATATTAAAAAGGATAGCTGATTAGAAATCGACATTGATAAAAAAAATCTTATAATTCGGGTAGCTCCCTGGGGGATATCACAATCTAAAAAATTCCTAAAAATTCGGGTAGCTGAAAAAATTCTAATATTAATTGATACCAAACAAGATAGGTTTATCTCAAAAGATGCATTGGTTAGACGAAGAAAACTATTTGTTAGTTTTGCTTATAAAGCAAAGAGCAACATTTAGAGGTTTGAGAGCTTTAAAGTGTAACTTTGTAAGGAGTAGTCCGATTTTAAATCTGTTTACATATTCTAATTCTGTATAAAATTTTAGACTAATTTAATGTATCGCATTACTAAAAAATTTATAAGATCGGTCGGAAATCGCAACAGGTAAGAAATCTTAAAATTGGGGTAGCTCTCTAAGGAGTGATGCTATCTGAAAAATTTCTAAAGATTCGGGTAGCTGAGAAAATTCTAATATTAATTGATACCAAACAAGATAGGTTTATCTCGAAAGATGCAATGGCTAGTCGAAGAAAACTATTTGGTTCAGAATGTTAGCGGTAAAAAATCTTAAAATGAGGGTAGCTCTCTGGGAGATGATGCTATCTAAAAAATTCCTAAAAATTTCGATAGCTGAGAAAATTCTAATATTAATTGATACCAAACAATATAGATTTATCTCGTGGGTGTAAATGTGGAGAAAGATTTATCTCGCGAGGGGAAAAAATGCGGGTGTGACGTAATCAAAATAGTTGGGGTGCTCGAGCAAGGAGGAGAGCAAGGCGGAGCAAGGAGGAGCAAGGTGGAGATTCATCTCCCTCATTTCCTCCTTATGGGAATTTACATGTAAATTGGTCCAGATGTGGGAGCAAATGTGGGATTCTGGAGCAAATGTGGCGGTGATTCGTCACTAAATGTACTACTTACATTCCTTGCTAGTTCGCAAAATTTCATGAAAATAAGTCGTACCAACTACTACAGCTGTTTAAAATATGCCATCTAAAATGCAAATTATAATTTTTATGGGTGTCCATTATTGGCCTAAGCTCTGCAGATAGCAGCAGCTAGAGACGCCTCTGTTAAAATAATATTTACTCTATTCCGTTATTTTTGTATATACCATTTATAATATCACGATTTTTCTTTATACCTTTTTAGGAGCCGCAACATAGAATAGTATTTAGTTTTTACATTTTAATTTTCTATATCCATCTGTTATTTATAACTATAAAAAACTAATCGCATTGTATTCGGTATGTTTTTCAACAAAAGATACATTCAAATAATTAAATATAATTAAGCTGATTTTTTGAAATCGTGCAGTTTTAAATATTTTTACATATACAGAGTGGTTTCGATTTATTCATAAATAATCTTCAGTGCGGAGCCACAATATTAAGTTAATTAATAAGTATAATAAAATAAACCAGCTCAATTAACATACTTTGCAATCCTCGTACAAATTAATTAAATATAACACGGACAATTTCTATTTCAAATTTCTTGAAAAAGGGGAAAGAAGTGAATATTATTTATCGAAAAAAAATCAAAATTCACAAATCGGTGTAAATCAAAACATTTTCGTTTTCGATTTACTTCCATTATCACACACCTATCAATATGTGTGTAACTGTACCTGGGCGATATATTAGGAGGAGCGTTAATGATAATTTTGCTTAAGAGGCAACTAAAGAAATCTTTTAATAGAATCTTTTACTAAATCAATAAATTTTATATTTCGTTACATAAACTTTGGGCCGGTCCGAAATAGCCCGAAAAGCCCGAAAAGCTTGAGGAGTCTGGCCCGGCCCGGCCCGGGCCCGACACGTGCTTGGCCCGGCTTGGACCCGAAAAAAAATTTGCCGGCCCGGCCCGAAGCCCGGCTTGATATTCGGGCCGAGCTTCGGGCCGGGCCGGGCCAAAGCCCGGGCCCGTGGACATCCCTAGTAAAATATAATTAACACTAAAATTACCTAACAAATAGTTCATCATCAGTCCTTGACTTTAGTGAAGTTATACCGATATTTTTCTTTAACAGAGCACTGTTTGATCTATCAAGCACTAGTCTAATTTGTGCAATCACTCTGCAGCCACTGTTGTATAATGAATCAACGTTAAAGGCATTCCACAAAGGACCGAAAAGCTTGCGCACTTGCTTGATATTTAGAACGTTATTCAAATAAAATATTAATTTATGAAGATATTGATTAATTGTTGGTGGGTAAGCAGTATTCATATTAAACAATTTTCGAACGAAACCTTACATGTAAATTAGCTACCTTTAGCCTTAGTAGACCGTGTGTGTGTAAAACGAAATTTCAGGATATATACTTTTTATTCCTACGTAATACCTGCTTTATACATATTTTTAAATGGAGAAATGCTATAAAATAATTAGTAGGAAATTGGCTTTTAGCTTCTACACATAAAAAAAACTTCTACAGAAAGAGCTTTAAGGTTTACTTATCAAATAAACGATCGTTTGATCTGCGTTATTTAACGGTCTTTACGCAAATGAAATTGAAATGCTACCTGGAAAAGCATTAACTTACCACAGTCTGTGGGCTTCTGTTTCTGGATGATTTAAAAAATTTTAAGATATAGTAGAGGAACAAAAGAGCAATTATTTTAAGTCCAATTAGAGAGTGATTCTTCCGTGCCTAGTAAAATTAAGTATTTATGTAGATACCAGTATCCTTCTATAAATGTATGCTGAAATATTCTAACATATTTAGGTATATTCACAAAACAATAACATGTACAAAATATGACAACAAATTATTTCTAAAACCATTAAAAAGTTTGTAATTTCCAAAGATTGAACTCTAAATACAAGATTCTTTTGATCACCCTCAATTAGAACAATCATTTTCGCAAACATAAGTGTATGTCACAGGAGGTTAACATACATCAACGAGAGTAGATCAATGTTATTAAAAAGCAGTACAAATATTAAGCATTTAGTCCTCATCGCTAAACTATGATATTACTTGACGTATCTGTGTCACGTTAAAATTAAGTGCGTTGCTTTTGATGAGATCGTATCAAGTGAATATAATCGAGGAATCTTGAACGCCTTTTCAGGACCGTAAATAGCGCTTTTACAGGTTGTAGGTGGTTCTCGATCCTGCTTAGGTGAAATGTCAATCTTTAATACAAAGGCATCTCAAACTAGTTTACAACGGGTTCCATTTCTATTGTTACTTTTACCTCTGGTTTCACCTTACACTCCACCCGAATATTCGATATCGCCTTTCCAAAGCTTTCCTGGCAGGTGACGTATTTTTCCAAATACGAAAGCCTAGATATATATTTTTGTTAAAATTTTTAGCGCAAAATTTTCATATACACAATAGAAATGCAAATTAAAATTTTGGTCCCGTAGTTAAGATCTCTTGTCAAAGTACACTTCTTTATGCCTGTCGTTGGAACAAGTTGGGTAGCGTACGCCTCCAGGTTTAAACTTAACGTTTATAGAATGCTTGGATAATTGATCATCATTATTAGGTCTTCGATCTTGGAACCAGTTAGACGCGTATTTCCATTGTTTCCTATTTTGAGCTAACTTACACGTTTCCCTGAATTCTTACAGTCTACATCTTCATTATTTGTGTCTAATAGTCTAATCTAGGACTACAACTACCTCTCTTTTTTTTACTGTCTCTACTTCTAATATATCGTGTACTTCTTTTTTGTTCCTGTCTCTATCTCTAATATATCGTGTACTTTTTACTCTTGCTTTAGAACGTGTCCTACCATCCTATTTCTCCTATTTTTTTACTGTCTTCTACAGATATCTTTGTTCTCCTACTATCTCTAGAATTTCTTTGTTCTTAATTTTTCCTGTCAATGACATCTTTATCATACGTTTGTAGTACCATATTTCGAAGTTTTCTATCCTTTCCCTGTGCGCTTCTCCTACTACGCACTCCTACTGCATAGCATTTCACAGCCATACGGTGCTCTGCACCACACACATGCTTTCAACAATTCTTACTTGGTTTCCATGTGCTGCTTTTTTCTGTTAAATACAGCACGGCTTTATTTCAATCTTTCTTATCTGCAAGTTAACCCTTCTGTTGTTCTCTAAAACTATACTCTATTTCACCGATATTCAATTGTGAGTAACCTGGTTGGACACGTACTTCCATTGTTTCACATTCTGAGTTAATCTACACATTTCCCTGAAGTTCCCACAGCCTACATTTTTCACTATCTGTGTACAATAGTTAAATTTAGATCTCGATTTTGAGCCGAGCTTCGAGCCGAACCAACAATATTTTTTCAAACCAAACTTCGAGCTGGGTTCCATTTTTATCGAGCCTAGTCGAACTGTTTCGTTCTTCGAGCCGAGCTTCACGAGCCTGCTCGTCGAGCTGCTATTAAATCCTTGCTTTCCATATCGAGCGCTTCATTCTTGTGCTTAAGGTATAAAGAATTGAAAAATGTGTCTTGTCTACGCGTTTCGAGCATAAAGAAGAATATCTTCAAAAAGGCCAATATGTGTTTAAATACGGTGGGGTTGGGGACGCTTCAGAGACACCCGGTGCAATTTTGATGAAATTTAAAATATACAGATCTTTCTAATGTTTGCAGTGTAACGAGTCAATAAGGAAGCAAAGGAATTTGAGAGCCGCTAAAATCAAAAGTCCTCTATGTTTCTCCGACACATTTTTTGTGCTTTCAATAATTTTTCTAACTTTCCGGTGGAAAATGTTTGTTACGTAAATCATAATACAATCGACAGAAACAACAGGTATCGGGCTCGGTGAGAAAGTAGGGGTGAGTCGTAGGAGTTACTCTTGTGTAATTGTTAGTCTTCTTTTTTTAATTAAAATCTGACTTACAATAGATAATATTTTTGATTAGTAAAATTATTGACGCAAAAGTTATACTTATTACAACACTGCCCGTAACTAAACAAATTAACTTGATTAATATTGTGACTTCTACTAAACTTAGGTTAAATTAAATAGTAACCCATGTTGTAAAATTAATTTAATTTTTTTTTTGGTAGTTAAGTTACAGAAAAACATAAACACATTCTATACATCAATCAATCATGACATTACTCAAATTAGTTATTAATTAGGTAATTCTTCTTTACATACACAATTTAAATTCAAAGTATTGTTACGAGTTACTATTAGGCAACCCGTCAAACACACAAGCGCCGTAGGCACTGTATATTCTCCAGGGACCGAGAATTCTTCTAGCAATTACTGGAGAATGAGTCATCTTTTTTAATTCAGAGTATATATAAGACCGCTAATAAATGTAAGAAGTTAGTCTATATAAGAATGTCGAATATAAATTATGTCGTGTAAAGTTAAATAGTTGAGCTTTTAGAAGACCAACAGTAAACATAAATGTTATATGATGGGAAAGTGTCTAATGTACATGCAGCTTGTAGAATACATAAAGCTGACAGCTTTAGCAAACATGAACACCTCGACAGACCCCCAGGTTGACGTCCGGAGGATAGCGCATATGGCGCTCGAGTTTCAACGTTTAAAATTCTATTGGGTTAGATCGCACGATGGTAACGTAGGGAATGATAGGGCTGACGAATTAGCTAAAGAGGCCGCAACGGGCGACTTTCGGATATCACATTTGTCAATACCGACCTCTCTAATTAAAAGAAAGCTGCGCGAAAAGTCAATTCGACAATGGAAAGAGAGATGGAACAACGCTGCCACGGGCAGGTTGTACCATAAATTCATACCGAGCATAGAAGCTAGAGGTAAGATCAAGGTGAATCTCGATCATAAAATGGTGCAACTGTTAACAGGGCACGGCGCCCTGAAAGCGTATTTACAAAGATTCGGTTAGTAGGTAAATAGGGCCGGTCCTAATTCAAAACGCGACAGACGTATTTTCCATGTGTAAAATACGTCTGTCACGTTTTGAATTAGGATCGGCCCTATATAATTTCAATGTAAAATAGTTGTGAAAACATTTGAATGTAAAATAGTTGTGAAAACATGAATTCTTCTATACTTTCAATGTAAAAATACGTCTGTCACGTTTTGAATTAGGACCGGCTTTATATTACTTTCAATGAAACACACACGTATGTTGAAAAAAATGTAAGTGCAGAGAAGAATGTGTGTAGCTGTTTTGAATTCGGTTTTCTAGCGAGAAGTTACACGTGCACCGTTTTGAATTAGGATCGGCGTTATATACTTTTAATGTAAAATGTGAAAACCTGAATTCTTTTCAAATGTAAAATACTTGTGGGCACGTTTTGAATTAGGATCGTCTTTATATTACTTTCAATGTAACACACGTATGTTGAAAAATGTAAGTGCAGAGAAAATGTGTGTAGATGTTTTGAATTTGGTTTTCTAGCGAGACAGTATGACAGATGCAAAAAATATCGCATTCAAGTCAATTGTGTTTTTAATTAAAGTGGATTCTGATTTATGTTTAGGGGCTGCAAATACACATGGGCCGGTTTTAATTCAAAATGAGTTCACTCTTGTGATAGGTTGAAAAGTGGGTTGGCAAAGTACGCAGATGGTGGTAATCTGCTATATAAGGAGATTGCTCCTAATATTAATTTAATTAGTCAAAGAAAAGCAATATGGATTTTAATACTCTTAATAAAACCACATATCGCAAACCTTATGTAAATTTAAAAGATCTTGTAGTGAATAAGAAGTTTGAAGTTTTAAAAGTGGAAACAATCAAGACAAAATATGGAGAAAGAGTATTAGTGGAAACAGAAGAGTTCAAGAGTATATTGCCATTGAGATATTTTGAATACCTTCAAGCACATGGAGTGAAACAATTAAATGAAAGTATTGGCTCGAACAAACACGTATACATAACTAGTAAGGGATCGATCGGTCTAACTGTCAACATAGAATTTTCAGAATAATATGTCACTATTCTAAGAAATTAGTTTATTATTATAACACATCTAAGTCGATTGTATAAAGAATGATGTATCAAATTAAAGTGAATTCTGATTTATGTGCGTTTTACCTTGAGTTTACTACCTTGTTTAGAGAAAGTCTTGTTTCAAAAGAGAAACTTTTATAAAATACTTTTTATTTTACAAATTGTTGAATATTTTGATCTAACTATTTATAAATGAAAAGTATTTATTAACTCCCGTTCTTGAAGTATCTGCTGCTCCCTCGCTGTTAGTTCCTCTCTTTTTGCTTTATTATTTCTAGTTCCAAATCTATACGACGCAGTAGCTTCTCTCCACGCTTTTAAATGCGTTAAGCAACTCTACTGTGTCATCTTCGTAGGATTTGTCATCTTCACCGCAAACAGCCATATTAGATTCTGTACATAACTTTTTCATAGTCAACATGTTTTGCCTGATCTGTGAGCATAACATAAAAGATTATTGTAGGTTCACCTTTTCTTTGTATACTACCTGATGTTTCTGAGAGGACCAGAGTGTGTCAACGATCCTACGATAGCCTCAGAATTTCCAGAATGGTTTTTGATCTAATGTAACTTATAAATTAGTACTGTTTTAAAACACATGTATAAATGTGAAAAAGCACTTACCGTGATATATCTATTACGTCACTATCAAAAATAGCATCAGTGTTGAATTGAGGCGAAGAACAGCCGAAAACTTCTTTAATCACGTCTTCGTCAGAATGTAATATAAATTGCTCTAGAACTTTTACGTTGGTATTATTACAATTTTTGATTGATGACAAGTTACTCATTTTTTTAAAAGTTGCTAGTAATAGTAACTAATAATTATACAAGAGATCTGATTGGATGCTGTTGGTAAAAATCTACGTGAAGTATTTATATTAAATAATAAACTGATCTGTTAGAAAAATTAAAATTTGCATCGTTTTCTGAAAAAATTCAGCTCTGTAATCTATTCTAATGAACAAAACAGTATGTAAGCGAATATAATTATACCTCAGCAGAAATAATGAATTAGTTTCATTGTCTGAAAAAGAAATTGAAATGAATGCACATAATAATAAAACCCTAAAATTAGATTAATTTTCGTTTTAGATTACGCTGACATAACTTATGCTGTATAAGAAATTTTTTAAAAGGTACTGCTCAGCAGAAATAATGAATTACATTCATTGACTGAAAACAGATATAATTTCGTCTAAGAAGGCGCATAATAAAAACCTAAATTAGATTAATTTCGTTTTATATTAGTAATAATTATGCATAAGTTTTCTGAAAAAATTCAGCTCTGTACATCTATTCTAATGAACAAATACAGTATGTAAAATATAATTATACCTATGCAGAAATAATAAAACCCTAAAATTAATTAATTTCGTTTTAGATTACGCTGACATAACTTATGCTGTATAAGAAATTTTTTAAAGGTACTGCTCAGCAGAAATAATGAATTAGATTCATTGACTGAAAAAGAAATTGCAATGAATGCCATAATAAAAACCTAAATTAGATTAATTTCGTTTTTAGATTACGCTGATATAATTTATCATGTGTACAAGAAATTTTTTAAGAGTCTGCTCAGTCAGAAATAATATTACATGTCATTGACTGAAAACAGAAAATTGCAAGAATTCGCATAATAATAAACCTATAATTAGATAATTTCTTTTATGATTACTGCATAGCATAATTTATTCTATGAAAAAAATTAACAAAAATTACTGCACTGAAAATGATTCGAAATTATTTCGTTCTAAAAATGAATGCAATGCAATAATATCCCTTGAATATTTAATGTAATAATTTTTTAGATTACCGCTGAACAATTTCATGCGTATATTATTTAAGTATGCTAATAAATATAATATATATAAGCAAAACTTTCTCTGCAATCTGCAGTTACAATTAAACCAATTACATGAGATGTATCTGTAAATACACATTGTATTTACCTATACAAATCGAACTGGTATTTGCATAGCCATTACAAAACAATTACCTGATCATTTTGTAGAAAAAACATCCATTGACCAGGTTTCGACCTCTTGGGTCTCGTCAGAATAGACTAGTCTTAACCTAACAAAATGTCAAGAAATCTCAAAGTATAGGCACAAAGAAACCTCTGTACGTTGGCGAAAGGAAGATAGAGCGCCATCAGTTGGCTAGAACTAGCACTAAGGCTGAAACTGTACAGAAGTTGATCGAAACTATACTGTGTTCTATAAATGGCTATCACAAATACGTTCTGCCTTTGGGATATTAACAATGTACATGCATATATTTAATGCAATAGTAACATTATTTCCACGAAAATGTCAGCGTCAATTTTCTTTAAGGCACAAATAATCATATAAAAAGCAAGTGTAACTATTCTCATGTAATTGCGTTCTAATTAAACTGCAATTACATGAGATGTATTGTATATATATATATTTATTTACCTATAAAATGCAAGAACTGGTATCTTGCAAGCCATTACAAAACAATTACTGATGCATTTTGTAAAAATAACATGCATTGACCATTTCGACCTCTTGGGTCTCGTCAGAATGGACTAGTCTTAACCCTAACAAAATGTCAAGAAATCTCAAAGTATAGGCACAAAGAAACCTCTGTACGTTGGCGAAAGGAAGATAGAGCGCCATCAGTTGGCTAGAACTAGCACTAAGGCTGAAACTGTACAGAAGTTGATCGAAACTATACTGTGTTCTATAAATGGCTATCACAAATACGTTCTGCCTTTGGGATATTAAGCAATAGTACATTGCGAACTCATTTAATGCAATGTAACATTATTTCCCCTACAAAATGATCAGGTAATTGTTTTGTAATGGCTATGCAAATACCAGTTCGATTTGTATAGGTAAATACAATGTGTATTTACAGATACATCTCATGTAATTGGTTTAATTGTAACTGCAGATTGCAGAGAAAGTTTTGCTTTTTATATATTTTGTGTGCCTTAAAGGCAAGAATTGACGCCGCCACGGGAAATAATGTTACTATTGCATTAAATATATGCATGTACATTGTTAATATCCCAAGGCAGAACGTATTTGTGATAGCCATTTATAGAACACAGTATAGTTTTCAACTTCGACATTCAACTAGTTCTGCCATGATATTCCCAACGTACAGATTCATATTTTGCCAATATTTTTTCCACAAATGATCAGGTAATTGTTTTGTAATGGCTATGCAAATACCAGTTCGATTTGTTAGGTAAATACAATGTATTTACAGATACATCTCATGTAATTGGTTTAATTGTAACTGCAGATTGCAGAAAGTTTTGCTTATATATTTTGTGCTTAAAGGCAAGAATTGGACGCGCACGGGAAATATGTTACATTGCATTTAGCATGTACATTGTTAATATCCCAAAGGCAGAACGTATTTGTGATAGCCATTTATAGAACACAGTATAGTTTCGAATCAACTTCTGTACAGTTTCAGCCTTAGTGCTAGTTCTAGCCAACTGATGGCGCTCTATCTTCCTTTCGCCAACGTACAGAGGTTTCTTTGTGCCTATACTTTGAGATTTCTTGACATTTTGTTAGGGTTAAGACTAGTCCATTCTGACGAGACCCAAGAGGTCGAAACCTGGTCAATGGATGTTTTTTCCCCTACAAAATGATCAGGTAATTGTTTTGTAATGGCTATGCAAATACCAGTTCAATTTGTATAGGTAAATACAATGTGTATTTACAGATACATCTCATGTAATTATATATATATATATATATATATATATATATATATATATAGGTAAATTGTGTGAAAATTCTTTAAAGGTACTGTTATATAATAAAACTGCAGAATGTTTTTTTAATACTGGGTTTTTTTTTTAAAACCATGAGTGCGTTACATTATTAAACAAGACGGTTTAATCTGAGACATTTTTTTTTCAAATTTGCTTTGTTTTTATTTAAAAATATTTCAATGTAATCATAAAAAATAGCTCTGTAATGATACTGTATTTTCTGTACACATAATAAATCAAAGGTCGTATAAAAAACATTTTTGTAGTAAACGCATACGGAAATAAAAAATGATGTTGAATGCATTCCTCAAAGGTCGTATAAAAACATTTTTTTGTAGTAAACGCATACGGAAATGAAAAATGATGATGAATGCATTCCTTTTTGCAGTTGTTTTGCCAGAGTTTGCATTCAATATGTAAATATTGGAATTGCTTGCATAGCGAATTTATTTATTATAGACACGTACTGAATGCAACTGTGCAATTTTTTTTAGACTGCATGCACAACTCAAGCTTGAAAATCGTCTTGAATAAAAAAACGTAAATAAAGGCGATTTTTTAACAATTGCATTCAAGCAATTCGTTATGCAATTATTTCGATTTGTATGCTATTTTCTTTTACAGTTGTTTTGCTTACGCGTTTTCCGTAAACTCAGATGAATGAACCTTTTGCAGTTGTTTTGCTTACGTCAGATGATATTTTATATAAATAATAAATAGAGAAAATACTTGTATTATTAAGTAGTGTATTTTGAATTTATATAGAATCATGAATGCTGAAACCGTATCCGAGATTAGTAGCTCAATTTTGAGATTAACTGTAAAATGCGTGAATCTAATTAAATCAGTGAATGAAATAACGAAACACATTTTAATTATCAAAGCAAATATTAGTATATTGAAGCTTGCTATTAAAAATAAGGTATACGAAGACAATCAACAAGAAAATCCTAGTAGGCTGGAATCTAATTTAGCAAATCTTAAAAGCTACCTTGTACAATTGAGGCACTTGAAACGTACTTTGGAATATCGTGGTTAAGGTGTTGATGCAACGCTTACTAGAGGTCATACTCGAAAAAATTTGATTTGGCATGATGTACAATCATGTTTTGGAAGTCGAATAATTACGGGACTTATTATCAATTTAAATTATAGAGATCCTCTAGTGTTCTTAGACAAGGCGTTCGCTAGTTTTAAACGCAAGATTGTTGCTTGCTTAAAAAAGTCAATGTTGAAAGTTAATGTAATATTTGCCGCTAACTTTGTTAAACCTACAACTGGTGAAATAGATTTGAAAACGTTTCCTACTGCAAATCGTCACATCGATATAAATACCAATCTCAAGCTGTGGTATAAGGAGAACGTATTGAACAAGATTTCGAAGCGATTAGAAGAATTTTGCGAGAAAGATTCTGGTTGGGCAATCCAAGAAGTTTTACACTTGAAGGTAAATATAAACAATCATGATCCACTTAAAGGAGGGTGTTCAAAGGTTGTAACGGTTCCGGACTTTATAAAAAAGAAAAAAGCTGTGGTAAATGTAATAAATAACGATCAACATTGCATTCTTTGGAGCTTGGTTTCCGCTTTATATCCTGCTAAACAAAATAGTCAGAGAATATCTAGCTATCCACATTTTGATACAGTATTACGCTACAATTCAATTCAGTTTCCAATCGCATTAAAAGACATAAAAAAAATTGAGAAGCTTAACAATCTCGCAATTAACCTCTATTGTATAGAAAATACTAAAATACTACCATTTTGTTTAAGTGAAAATTTTAAAAAAATTGAACCTATTAATCTGTTAGTTTTAAATAATGATTCCTTACAATATTCTCGTCCGACAAATGCTGATGAGAATCACTTTCATTTTACTTGGATTAAGGATATGTCAAAATTATTTGCAAAACAGTTGTCTTCACATGAACATAGAAAATTTTTTTGTTATAGAAGTTTAAATAATTTCAGTACAGCAGCATTACTTAAGCGTCATTCGAATTATTGCGAAAAACAGAATACTTGCTCAATAAGATTACCCGAAGAATCTGAAAAGTATCTAACGTTTAAACATTTCCACTATCAAGAAAAAGTATCATTTGTAGTTTATGCAGATCTCGAATGTATATTAGATCCATGCAATGAGTCGGAGGTAATACTAAACACAGTCTCTTACCAAAGGCATATACCCTTTAGTGTAGCGTATTATTTGAAATGCTCGTATGATAATAAATATTCCAAATTTCAATTGTATCGCGGAAAGGATTGTATAGAATGGTTTGTTGCTCAATTGAAACTGATTTCAGAAACGACTAATAAAATTTTCTGTAACCCAAAACCTATGAATCCTTTAACAGAAGAACAAAAGTTAGCATTTAAATTTGCCCTTCACTGTCACATTTGCAATAAACCTTTTAGTATAAATGATATTAGAGTTCGCGATCACTGCCACTTTACAGGTGAATTTCGAGGAGCGGCTCATCAAGATTGCAACATCAATTATCATAATTTTTATATGATACCGGTAGTTTTTCATAACTTATCAGGCTACGATTCGCATTTCATTATTAAAAAAATTGAGTTAGGGTTTTCAGGTTTGGTAAAAATTCTACCAATAAATAAGGAAAAATACATATCTTTTACAAAATATGTAAATGGTACGAAAGTTACTTTTAGATTTATCGATTCATTCAGGTTTATGGCATCTAGCATCGAAAATTAGCTTCATACTTAGATGATAATAAAATCCATCACCAGGAAAAATTGTAACACCGATAATGAGTTTCAGTTACTTACGCGTAAAGGTATATTTCCTATGATTACATTAACTCTTGGGATAGGCTCAATGAAACCGATTTACCCTGTAAAACAGCATTCTTTAATCGTTTGCGCAATGAAGAAATCTCAGATGAAGACTACAATCATGCTAAACACGTTTGGCAAACATTTAATACAAAAACACTAGGGGACTATTCAGATCTATATTTAAAAACAGATGTACTGCTCTTGACTGATATATTTGAAAACTTTAGAAAAACTTGTATGTTCACGTATAAGTTAGATCCGCTTCACTACTTTACGGCTCCTGGTTTAGCTCTAGATGCGATGTTAAAACGACGAACGTTAAACTCGAGCTGCTTACTGATATTGAAAAATAATGTTTTTAGAACGGGAATTCGTGGCGGTGTTTCTCAATGTTCGAATAGATATGCTAAAGCAAATAACAAATATATGAATGCAGATTATGATCCAAATTTCGATTCTAAATATTTAATGTATTTTGATGTTAATAATTTATATGGGGCTGCAATGTCTGAATATCTTCCATATGGAGAATTTGAATTTTAGATGGTACCAGTCCAGATATAGTACGTTTAGACATACTTAATATTCCCGATGATTCTGATGTAGGATATATTTTTGAATGCGATTTACACTATCCAGTATATTTACATGAAATTCACAGTGACTTACCTTTAGCGCCTGAACATATGATACCACCAGTACCTTCTAATAAATCAAACTTAAAGAAATTACTTACAACTTTATATCCAAAACTCAACTATATTATTCACTACAAGAATTTAAAATGTATTTAAGCTACGGTTTAGAACTGAAAAGATTCATAAGGTTCTTCGGTTTAAACAAGCTCCTTGGTTAAAAGAATACATTGATTTGAATACGAAATTAAGACAACAGTCAAAAACAGTTTCGATATATGCTTTTATAAAATATGATAAATTTGGTTTATGGAAAAATGATGGAAAACGTACGGAAAAGGAAAGATGTGAAATTAGTGACCAAATGGGAAGGACGGTTTGGAGCTCGTAGTTACATAGCGAAGCCTAATTTTCATAGTTGCACTGTGTTAGACAAAGATCTAGTCTTAATAGAAATGAATAAATTAGAGGTTTACTTAAACAAACCCATTTATGTAGGTTTCTCTATTCTAGATATTTCAAAAACCTATTTATATGAATTTCACTATAGTTATATAAAATCGCAATTTGCTAACAAAGCAAAGCTGCTGTACACAGATACGGATAGTTTGATATACGAGTTTAGCGTTGAAGATATTTACTCTTATATCAAACAAGATATTCATAGATTTGATACCTCCGATTACGACCCTCACAACAAATATCATATTCCATTATCAAATAAAAAAGTTCCTGGTATTATGAAAGATGAAAACAATGGTGACATTATGCTAGAGTTTGTAGGACTTAGATCTAAAATGTACACGTATAGAGTTCAGGATAGGATAATAAAAAAGTCGAAGGGATCTTCCTTAGCAAGTATTAAGCAAATTTCTTTTGATAATTATAAGAATGCTTTGTTTTATAAACAGACTGTACAGAAACAGCAATGTTTAATTAGATCAGTCAAACATGATGTCTGTACTATTAAACAAAACAAAATTGTTCTTAATCCAAGTGATGCTATTTGTGAATCATCCATAGGAAACCACCCAGCGTTTTGTAAATGTTTACTTTGATTGCTATTATATGAAACATATCCCTTCATTATAGACGTTAATCCAGGATTCCGAACACGATCTACAATGATACCACCAATCTCATATCTAATTTCATCAAAAAGCAGCAAAATTCCATTATTTACAAACTTTGCTGTCTGAGACGGTGTTCCATCTGTTTTAATTAATTTGCCTTCTATGTACAGCATGCTCTTTGATGGTAAGGTGTATACATCTTGTTGTTGTATAGGGATTCGAATTTCATCATTATTGTTTAAAGATGTGTTAGCATAAGGTTGATGAGTATGTTTTTCAATATTAACAATTGCATTGTCGAAGTAAACTTTTTCACGCACGTTCAGTATTTCACTATTCATTCTACTTTTTAATTAAATGCAGTCCTAACGATTGTAGAAACTGCCGGTTTTGTGTTGTTAGCGGTCTTGAAACAATCAATCGAGTGTCGATTGCTTTGAAATTTCCAGCATTTATATCAATTCTTGACATGTTGCGTGCATTATACTTAATACCCATGGCTATTGCAGATTTTTTAAATGCAACCTTACAGTTAGCAGTTCTCCTCTGAAATTAACTAAATTTCCATCTTGATCTAACACTTTAACTATTATTTCATTTATTATACGTGACCTGATTGGTAGATATATAATCGTAGGTGGACACTCGACAATTTTAAAACCTGCAGGTACTTGAGGAAAAAATTCGTGTATTACATGGGCTGGTTTACTATTTAAATAGGATCCACTTGCAATATTACAATCGATTAAAACTGCATTCACTTTACAAATGTTGATCGCGTAGTCTGCTTGATGCGTGACAAATGCTAGCAATTTTCGCGGATTGAAACCAAGTAGAGAACCAATTGAATCCTTTTTGGTAAAATCCACATCTAGACTACATTTAATACTACATTTAAGTTTATTATTGTCAGCTGTAATTTCTATATACACTGGCGTCTTTCTAGCGCTTCGTGATTGATCCATACGACCACGCCATCTTTTATCACCTAAAGCTTTTTGAAGATATTTATTAATTTCTCTAATCTCATAAGCACCTTCAGGTATTTCTATGAATTCTCCGTTAGATCCATAATAAAATTTATTATTTATTCCTTTTCTATGTTTGGAATTGTGTTATAAGACTCAAAATTTGTTAATCCTAATACGTACTCCGAATCATTATCCAAGTTTATAGGCGGATTAAAATTGCTTGTTAAAACTGAAGTGTTTCCCGTTAGAGTAAAAGTGTACGACATAACAACTTCGTACGCAGTTCTATGCACTACTTAGAAATTGTAAGCATAAATGACCGCAAAACACAGTACCGTACGATTGTTCTTGGTTAATGTTATAAAGAATTTTACATTTACCCCGCTATTCAAATAACTTATCAACTCTGTTGGCGGTCGCAGGTTTCCGTAGCTGTCATAGTAAATAGCGCTACTACCGTACTTTTGTAAGAGGTCCAATGCGTGCCTAAACCTTCTATTCCATCTAAATTAATTATACCACATTCTTTTAAATTAACTTTCTTGGGAAGATTGTTTCTCATGAACACTCCACGGAAATATGGTACTTCTAATTGCTTAACAAACTTTATTAATTCTACATTGCTTAGTGCACGATTAGGTAAAATCAAGTTGCGTTCCTTTGAGGTTTTGCAGGGGCTAAAAAAAGACCAAAACCTTTTTTATAAGGTTTGATGTACATGCCGTTTCCGACTGCAATGTCCTCCATTGCCTTGTTATGACGTTGTTTTTCAGCTAGTTGTTCCTTAGCTATTTTAGTATCTGAAACTGCTTTTGCAACAGCAGCTGCACCTCCAGTAAGAGTACCAAGAGCGCTTAGGCCTGCAAAATTGGTATTAGTGGTAGAAAACCTCCTGTTTTAGGAATTGATATAATACGAGCTGATTTAATATGCTTCTTTTGTTTTGCTGTATTGGCGGCCTTAATTGCTATGTTGATTGCATCCATAATATTAGATCCTTTAGTCTTTTTAAAGCTGTACGTGCTTGTTTGATAATACTTTTAATACCTAGCGTACTTCTTATTTTACGTTTCTTTATCAGTTTTCTTATTTTATTGATATTTTTGTTCTCAGTGATGCACAGGCACCCATACCAAGTTTTACTTTAGCTTTCATTGCGGTAGCTACTCCAAATGCTGCTACTTTTCACCTAAAGACGAGTCACCAGAATTTAGTCTTTCTGTAGCTAACTGAGCTAACTTCGAATCTGCTTGATGACGTTTAGATAGATCCTTTTCTTTGGTGTATGCAATATCGTGCTCCTTACAAGCCTCGTCTAACTTGTTTATTCCTTGTCTCCCCGAGCTAACCGTTCGATTAGTTTTGTACCCGGACCGCAAAATTTGTAACCCGGAATATGCGCTTCAAATGGTAAATTGTTAATTACAGTATTTAATAGTCCGTTCCCAGTAGTTTTAGAATTATTATTATATGTAATCATTAGCGGACAACTATCCTCTCAAGCTGTGCAGTAAATAAATAAAATATTATGAATTAATGATTCTTTATATACTCGCCGTTTCTTATATATATATAATTCCACTTTTTTTACAAATCGAATTTAGTACTTGCAAACATGTGTGTTGTGAAACAATCAACACCTTTAACCATAAACAATAATGACATTGGCGTGCAATCCTTAGCTAAAAAGAAAAACATAGTGTTCTTCTGCCTTCATCTATTCGATGTCTAGTTGTTGGTCCATCAAATTGCGGTAAAACCAACGTTATGATTGGGCTGATAGAACATCCTAATGGTTTAAAGTTTGAAAACGTATATGTTTATTCTAAATCACTTTATCAACCAAAGTATCAATACCTTGAAAGTCTACTGCAACCAATAAAGGGATCAAATATTATACATTTTCCAGTTCTGATAATATTATATCACCATCTGATGCTCGAAATAATTCTATAGTTGTTTTTGATGATGTAGCTTGCGATAAACAAGGTATCATTAGGGAATACTTTAGTATGGGGCGTCATAAACAAGTAGACAGTTTTACCTTTGTCAAAGTTATACTCGCATACCTAAGCACTTACTACGTGATAATGCTAATCTTTTAGTTTTATTTAAACAAGATGATTTAAACTTAAAACACATATATGACGATTACGTCAATACTGACATGAAGTATGATAAATTCCGTGAAATATGTGCTGCTTGTTGGCAAGACAAATACGGTTTCTTAGTTGTAGACAAAGATAGTGATCCAAATCAAGGAAGGTACCGAATAGGTTTTGATCACTTCATACATATTTAAACCTTGAGAGACGCAAGTATCGTTAGTATCGAAGAATTTTTTACTACAATAAACTTTTACGCAATGAACAAGGAGGCGATAAAACTTAAAAGAATTTTAATTAAGAAAAGAAACATTGTAAAAACAAATTGCGTCAGTTAAAAGATAATGAAGTCGTCCAAGTGGAATCAATCTTACCCATAACATCACGATTAGAAACTATTGCTAATAAACTGGATGGGGAAAGTGCGGTAAAGAAAGAAAAATTTAAAGAAGAAGAAGAACTGCCTCATAGCAGTGTAAAAAATTAAACCTAAATTGCTAGAAAGGAACGTTGACTATATTGATTCCCCGGTTATTGCTCAGCATATACCAAATATAAAAAATGATGCCATAGAGGTAGATGATGATGATGATGACGATGTTGAGAATGAATACGAAGCAGAAATTAATCGAAATGCAGAAGAAGCCCAGGAATATATTCAAAGCTTTGCCGATTCACCTGGTATGACACATTATCTCGAACAGCTACATCCGATACCTCGAGAATATATTTACAATATGTTTAAAGATGTTAAGAACGAATTTGATCATAAATATGGTATTAGGTTTAACCCTGATTCAAATGGTCTTATGATAGGCAATTCGAATTTCGCGTTGGATGATGAAAATGTTCTAATAAATGATTTGAAATATAAAGGTACTCCTGGATTATACGAACTACTGTTTAAAAATATCCTGTCGGGTACAGTCATCAAGATCTAAAGTCGTACCTTGATATTGTAAAAGAACAAATGCTAATAGAAGATATTATTCTGAAACAGAACAAATTCAGTGTAATACTTCATATAAGTACAAAAATATAATATCTACATTAAACATACTTCCTAAACACCCGTAGACCTAGAACATTACCCTATAGAAAGCGTCTTGGAGACGGTATGACAATGGAAGTATCAAATAACGCTATAGATTATTTATATTGGAATGATCCCAATGAACTTGTTGATAGATTACGACTTTTAGTTTCATCTCAGACTGCTGGACACACAGGTCACGGCAACGAAATAAATTCGATTATTGAAGAATTGCGTGAGGCTAAAGTAATTAGATGATATGACAATTGACAAATTTGGAAGGCACTTACATAACCGTAAAATAGATATAACTGAACAGGAATATGAAAATAAAAGTAAAGGTTTTGAAACCTTGATTGAGTACAAGTTACATATGCTACATTACACGGTAGTAGCAACGTTTTACTCTAATACATTTCTCGACGGTAACAAGACATTCCTTATTTTCAACATTAAACATAATTATGAATTTCCTTATGAGGAAGCAGTCATTGAGAATATTAAAGGATACCCGCAAGACATTGAAATTCTTATAAACGAAAAAAGTTATGTAATTGCACAGTTACAAGGATTTTTGCTTAAACGTATGGATGTAATCAGCTTTCGTGACAGCGGTGCTATCATAAACAATACCACAATGTTTCTTGATTTTATATTAAAAGTTCCTTTCAAAGCAAGTGGAGCCCACGACATTCAAACATAGAAGTATTTCATTAATTGTATTTAATAAATCCTGATTATAAAAAAGTATTATGATAGTTGCTCAATCAAAAGTGAAAGAGGATATAGTAAATGAACTTCATAAACCAGAAAGAATAAATTTCAAGAGACGCAAAGTGATAGTAAAAGGTTTAAATGACCTTCTTCAGACCGATTTGATTGAAATGCTACCATATTCGCAAACAAACAAAAGATTTAAATACATTTTAGTAGTTATTGATTGTTTCTCCAAATACGTATGGGCTGTACCACTTAAAAGTAAAACGGGTATTGATGTTACTGCTGCAATGAAAACAATTTTAAATAAATTTAAAAATCCGCCAAGAAATTTGCAGTCTGATTTTGGTAAAGAATATTATAACAAACACTTTCAATCCTTAATGCAGACATATGGCATAAACCATTATAGTGTTTTTCTACAAAGAAAGCATGCATTGTAGAACGTGTAATTAGAACTTTAAAGGAAAAATGTGGCGCTTGTTTAACCTGAACGGTTCTTACAATTGGATAAAAATTTAAGCGATATTGTGAAACAATACAACAATACAGTTCACAATACTATCGGAGTCAAACCTGTAAAGTTGATAAATCAAATGAAAAACTATTCTTAAATCATCATTTACCCACATCAAACTTGCAACCAAAATACCAAAATATTCAATAAAAGACAGTGTGAGGATTAGTAAACACAGGAAGCATTTACGAAAGGTTACACGCCAAACTGGTCAAATGAAATTTTAAGATTAAAAAGGTAAACGTAACCAATCCTACAACATATATATTAGAAGATCAAGATGAGAAAGAAATCAAAGGTGCATTTTATGAAACGGAGTTGCAAAGGTTAAACATCCAGGAATTTACCTGGTAGAAAAGTACTAAGAAAGAGTGGAAATAAAGTATTTGTAAAATGGTTAGGCTTCTCTAACGTACACAATAGCTGGATCGATAAAAATAATGTTTGCTAGAAGTTGTTATAATAATAGTTAATAAGGCTAACATTGTAAAATTATATTAAAATAAATAATACAGACAAAATCTTTCTATTGTTTTTATTATTATTATAAAGGAATTTTGTAAGGCTAACATTGTAAAATTATATTAAAATAAATAATACAGACAAAATCTTTCTATTGTTTTTATTATTATCAAGCCATTCTTTTAATAAAAGATATTTTGTTTTGCGCATTGCAAATTATTATTGCTGTGTCTACAACAATGGATGTTATATTTTAAACGATTGTTGATTTTTAACTCCGATAGCTTAGGACAACCTAGTGCAAGCATATCAGTTACAAAGTTTTGCATTATATATGTTTCAATCAATTTATTCTTTTCTAGACCCTTCACAAATGCTTCTTCACCGGGTCGGATAATTTGCTTCAAATAAAGCGCTATATATGATGACACCATTCCAGCCGTTGAAGATTCATCCCAAGAAATACCATGAATATTCCTTGTCACCCAGTCGTTATGTTTTATATGATCTTGACTCAAACAACTGGACTGCATTGGCAGTTTAAAAATTTGATGCCAAACATCACCTTTCAACAAGTCCAAGACCGCAATTTCTTTACACACAAACTCGTTTTTCTTGTATTTAAATCCCTGAATATCAATTATATACATGTTTGTATGTAAATATATGCAGTAAACTTCGACTAATTAAATTAATATTAGAGCAATCTCCTTATATAGCAGATTACCACCATCTGCGTACTTTGCCAACCCACTTTTCAACCTATCACAAGAGTGAACTCATTTTGAATTAAAACCGGCCCATGTGTATTTGCAGCCTCTAAACATAAATCAGAATCCACTTTAATTAAAAACACAATTGACTTGAATGCGATATTTTTTGCATGTGTCATACTGTCTCGCTAGAAAACCAAATTCAAAACATCTACACACATTTTCTCTGCACTTACATTTTTCAACATACGTGTGTTACATTGAAAGTAATATAAAGACGATCCTAATTCAAAACGTGCCCACAAGTATTTTACATTTGAAAAGAATTCAGGTTTTCACATTTTACATTAAAAGTATATAACGCCGATCCTAATTCAAAACGGTGCACGTGTAACTTCTCGCTAGAAAACCGAATTCAAAACAGCTACACACATTCTTCTCTGCACTTACATTTTTTTCAACATACGTGTGTGTTTCATTGAAAGTAATATAAAGCCGGTCCTAATTCAAAACGTGACAGACGTATTTTTACATTGAAAGTATAGAAGAATTCATGTTTTCACAACTATTTTACATTCAAATGTTTTCACAACTATTTTACATTGAAATTATATAGGGCCGATCCTAATTCAAAACGTGACAGACGTATTTTACACATGGAAAATACGTCTGTCGCGTTTTGAATTAGGACCGGCCCTATTTACCTACTTCGGTTTAACCGATAATCACCGCTACGAATGCAGGAGGGCGCAGTAAGCGCAGAGCACGTGCTTTTCGACTGTCCAATAGAGGTAGCAAATCGAGGGTTAGCTAGTATGAAATTAGCTATCGCAAGGGTATCATGACCAAGAAGCCTAAAGGAAGTCGGGGAAGTGGTTAACCAGAAGGCGTTCTGGACAGTCTTCAAAGAATTTTTGGGAAGGGTCGCGAGATTGGACGTTGATAACCGCGCATAAATCAAAAGGTGAAGGGAGGGCAAAGGGAGATTGAAAAATTTTAGCTTTGACTTGGCGTAAGAAATAATATGAGCTTGATAACCATAAGCTGTAAAAAAAAATAATAATATAAAAATAATAATCAAAAGTCTAATATACACGGTGAACCCACCACACCACTAAAACAATCGCTATCCCACCATCTACGCGCGGAAAATCGGTAATAAACGAAAACTAATAAATAGTAACAAACTAAATCAGAAAACCTCATTAATTTAAATCACTGTAACAAATAAAGAAATAAAATAGATAGATAGATATTTGCATGTATTAGATTATTTTGGGGCTTGAATTGTCTTTTCTGATGTTTTGTCGCCATTTTTGGTGACAGCATTATAATAGGAAGGAAGAATGTACTAGAGAAGATTGTAATTATAATATAAATCAGTTAGGGCATGATAGGGAAAGCTAGGGTCGGATTTAGGCTAAATTACATAGACCAGGGAGGACGAATTTGTAAATATATAGAGCAGGCAAAATAGCTGGATTCACTATTAAAATATTTGGCGAATGCTTAGAAATTAGAATCCATTTTTAATTAGTTAGCTAGCTTTGGATAGTTTTAAGTCGACTCTTCAGGTGGCACCGGTAAGCAGAGCTGGCGTTTACTATCTGGTATTACGGATCCCTCCTCTTTTACTTTCGCGTGTGTCTTGTTGATCGGGCACACTCCAAAATCAACGCTAGGGATACCTTTATTCAAACCCTATTTTTAGTTTTTTTTCAGGTTGTTAGATTTTTATTTAGGATGGATTAATTTTGAAGTTAAGTTTAATTTGAAGCACGTTTATATTTTCGCGTTTAAACCCAATGTAGTACCTTCGGGTGGAACATTGGGGACGTGGCCGCAAGCATAGCGGCCTAGCGGCCTTTGTTCAAATTATAATGTAGATTTAATGTTATACTTCGAAACTGACTAGGGAATCCTCAACAAATATGTTGGGTAGTACCTTCATAAAAAGTCATTTACAACATTTGTTATTGAATTTGGCCAGATCGCGTTTAGTAAAGTTTTCACTTGAGTTAATTTTATGATTTGAAAACTTTGTTGAAGTTCTGTAAAGAGAAAAGTAGACCAATTTCATTAATTGCAAAAACAGTGAAACCGGTTGGTTAATGGTGTTTTCTCTTTGCAAATTTCTATCAAACATAACTGCTGTACAACACAGTATACGCAAGTCGAAATAAGAAATTATCTGCTTTGTTGCTCATATTAATTACGCTAAATTTTCATAATACTAGTCGTAGTTTAACTAATAGTACTTATACCTCAAATATTTTTATTTGAAAACTTGTCATCTGCTTATTGTGTAAATGCGCCCACATGAAAATGACTCGGTGCCAGTTATTTGTTAATTTCATAATAAGATTTCTTTTCTACGAAGTCGGAGGTTTGTAGCCGTAAAATTGAACGAAACAAATTTTTCTTCTCATCTCTAACTCTACTTCAACCATCAACCTGAATGGGTAACCTGAGATCCAATTGCGTTCCTATTTACATACAATATACAGTGTGTTCCAAGGAAATCTTGACCCGGCGCCGTTACATTACACATAAAAAATATTACGTATAATTTCATTTTCCATAACTCATCTTGCATTCCGTATAATAAAAACTACACAATATAATTGTTCATAAAATAATTACGCATAATAAAAACTTCCATAAAATCAACTGACGAAACTTTGTTCATAATTAAAAGTGTCCCTAATTTCAATGTACATAATTTCACCCTGCATAATACGAAACCTGTATTATCGGCTTTTTGATAACAGGTAATGCTTATTACAGGGCACATCATCAGATACTGTTCGTCTTTTCATGCAATATTGCCGACATGTCTAGAAAAAATTTGTATACATTTAATTGTTGATATGTAGATATTGAACAATAACTATAGTTATTTCTGTAGAACTAATGTCTACAAAACTTTTAAAAATGTAAATACGTAAACATAGTTAATATACATTGAAAAGATGATACATGTTAACCTAACTTTGGTATTGTTTTATTTTGTTTTTTAGTTTGCACGTTGTTGAAATTGCTGTTTTCTAATTATATTTTACGGCAGTAAGTAAATTACTAATGTTTGCTCAAAATGATATCAATACAACTCATAGATGGGTATTAAATGACAATTCAATATTGCGAATTCCGTACCTCTTTAAGCAATGTGAATTTGCAATGCCATTGTTCTATATGATCTTATGACTGACTACCTGTGCTTGTACCGCATCAGGAAAAAATTATTTAAGAACACGTATACGAACGCATTCCAACGAATGTTCATTTGCATGCAATTTCTGTGATTATGCCGCATCACAAAAAGATAATTTACAATCCCACATGCGGTCGTATGCTAATGAACGTCCTTTTCTCTGCAATTTGTGTGATAATTCTGCATCACGAACACGTGAACTAAAAACACATTTATAAACGCATACTAACGGCCGTCCATTTACATGCAATTTGTACGATTATTCCGCATCACGAAAGGGTTATTTAAAAGGACATATACCAACGCATACTAATGAACGTCCATTTGCACGCAATTAGTTTAGTTATACCGCATCACAAAAAAATGATTTACAAACTCAAATACAGCTCATCTAACGAAGATGTATTTCCTTGCTTATACTTCATCAAAGAGGAAACTATTGAAAAACGCATACTAATGTACATTTGTGTGATTATGCGCATCATAAGAAAGTCTTTTGCAAACCCATATGCAGTCGCATACTATTGAACCTCCATTTGTATGAATTTGCGTGATTATTCTGCATCACAATAAATTGACTTAAAAATATATACAAACGCATATTGGCTACCGTCCATTTCATTGTAATATCTATGATTATTCTTCATCTTAAGAAAATCATTTAATGACACGTATAGGAACGGATACTAACGAATGTCCATATGCGTGCAATTTATGTGTTTATTCAGCATCACAAAACGTACTCTAAAAGACTATTTGCTGTAACATACTAACGAACGTCCACTTTCATACAATTTGTGTGATTTTTCTGCCTAAAGAGTTTATTTTGTGGAAAACCTTATTTCCAGACTGGCAAGAAAGACTTACTTTTAATAAATAAGTGTTCAGATTGATAATTCATTACCTAAAATTATATTTACTTTTAAATATCAGTAAGATATTAAAGGTGTAGCTTCACATAATTATATTGTTTAATACACTCATAGATAAATTCGTCTTTTTTAATTTTTCCACAAAGGTAGCCTCGTAAAACTAAATCAATTATCGTTTTATAATGTAATTTTCATTCTTTAACGTCTATGATAAACGAATAACACATGACAACAATGACTCTTTTTAATATTGTGATTACTCTCACAACTGTCGGCAAGTAGATAAATTAAATTGGTCAGTATAATCACTCCCGTATTATGGAAGATTATTTTATGTGCAATGAATTTATGCCTAATTTTATTTATGTGCGAAATATTTTACGTACATTTTTATTATGCACATTGCAAGTTCCGTCCAGTATCATTCATGGAATATAAATTTATGCATCTCGAAAATTATGTGTCGTGTTTGCTTTTCTATGCTAAATGCAAGTTATGCGTAATGATAATTATGTGCAATGTACATACGCGAGCCCTTGACCCGCTAGAAACTCGGAAACAAAGGAGGTTTTCAAAATTTAAAAACCACATCACGCATTATTTTCAAGGGTACGCAGTTAACACAAAATTCACATATCTTTAAATATTAGTAGGAGCCAAGTGACACATTACTTTATAGGTATTTTTGTTTACTTCTCGGCTCTATAAAGTTTATCAAAGAAAACAAAAGTACCCATTAAAAAATGTCACTCCACTCCTATAGTTATTTAAATAAATAGGGAATTGCTTTCCCTATTCCTTTGTGTTAGTCCTCTAGACTTGTATTTTATGTCAATATTTATCTCCTTGGAAATAGTGTCTAACGTGCTTTTTTTTTAATTTTAAAAGATTCTTGGTTTTTTAATTTCTAGAGGGTCAAGTTTTCCTTGGTACCTCTTTATACTAAGAATTTAAAAATTTGTGCTATAATTTTGAAACATTATCACTGTATATATTAGATGACAAAACAATTACTATTTAGCTTTATTCAGATTTGGATATATCATAGTTGCTACATAAATGTAGCACAAACTATTCTTCAATCATTTTAAAATTAATATATAATATTAACAAAACTCTTTTATTAGGCAAAAAATTATTAATCTGGAAATGTAGAAAAAGAAGAGAGCTACCTTTCTCGTACACCTGTCTATCACCGTTGAGCCGACATGTTAACAATAAAAGATCTTTCACCTCAATAAGAAAAAAATAATATTGCGAAGGTCAGAAGCCCAGACACAAAATTCTCTCTCCCAAGGTTCCATGAAAATAACTGCGACAAAACAAGCTCCAACTAATATAGGCAATACTTTCAGTAGCAGGATTGGATGGTCCTGGTGCAGCGCCGCCGCCGTAGCGCCGCTAATCATTTTCTCATTAAAAACCCATTAGCACGAATCGTTTTTTAATGGGTTTTCTCATTAAAAACCCATTAGCACAAATCGTTTTTAATGGGTCTTCTCATTAAAAACCCATTAGCACTGATCGTTTTTAATGGGTTTTCTTATTAAAAACCCATTGGCACTCATCGTTTTAATAGGTTTTCTCATTAAAACCCATTAGCACTAACCGTTTTTAATAGGTTTTCTTATAAAAAAACCCATTAGCACTAATCGTTTTAATAGGTTTTCTCATTAAAACCCATTAGAACTAATCGTTTTTAATGGGGTTTCTCATTAAAAACCATTAGCACTAATCGTTTTTAATGGGCTTTTTCATTAAAAACCCACTAGCACTAATCGATATTGAATGGGTGTTCTCATTAAAAACGCATAACACTAATCGTTTTTTAATTGGAAAAATTCATTAATACTAATCACTTTTTAATGGGAAGCTCATTAACGATGTTATCATATTTCCTTACGTCACATTTGTCATTACCGCCACCGTCATTTAACCTAAATTAGACAACTCACAATACACATATAACTTAGGTAGGGCAACCCACAATGCACAGACAGCGCCTCTTAGCACCTATGTGTTTGCATTGCACACTCACTTCGTTACAAGCGCCATCTTAATCACTTTTACACTGGGTGATTTGTTACTTGGACCTGAACCCTAATTTCCCGGGCAAACTAACCCCGTTTGAATTTTTAAAATCGGAATTTCTCTTACAAGGTTACGCCCTGTTAAAGCCTCACACCTTTAAATTTTTTGTTTATTTACTTTTAACTCGTTATTGTTTATACATTTTTAACTCAATCGTTAAATCCTTTTTGGTTACCCGAAATATTCGCTTTAATCCGGAATTTCCCGATTACCCCCCACCTTAACACAAACACTCCACGCAAATTTTTAGCTAATGTTTCTATAGAAATGTTATAACGCGGTCTAGAATTTACAGCAATATGCAAACCATTCCTTCATTTTAAGAATAACACCAAAACTTTGAAACCAACTTAAAACATTTTTCATTCTTTTCTGCGGAATAATTTTAAGAAATCTATTGAATTTTCAAAATAAAATCAACTCTAAAAAGCTCTATAGACAACCAATTATACATGGATTTCTCTCATACCTTAAAAATCAATTTAGATTTTTGTAAATCACTTAAACCTTTTGAAGGGAAACTTAATAAAACACTTTAAACTTTTACTAAGGGCATATCATGCTATTCTCTACAAGATAGTTACTAATAAAGCAATTCCATTTTAAATAACTTCTACGTCATATTTTTGGAAATGGCAGACTTGTATATTTTCCAAATGAATCACCGAGCGAAAGTACATGCTTATTGTTACTAAATTTAACCATTAGTTTCTTATTTTACAAGCGCGGTTAATTATTATTTAATATCTAATTTGTTTTAAATAAAGAAATCGAATACCTGACTAGATTCAATGATTCACTCATTGCCGACTCATTAGTTTGAACAATTTGTATATTATTTGTTAAACGCAAACCACTTATAAGCCTACTAACGTTGTTCACTAACCTAAAAATAGTTATTCATACGAGGTCAGTCGATTTCTTTAAAAATAAAATTCTCGTTTTCCCTAATACAAGTAATGTTTAATTGAATTTACCGGAATTAAAAATTACCGTCAAACTTACTGCTCATTTTGAAACAATTCCCGTACAACTTTCCATAGAAACTATTAACCGCGTAATCACTCCAGGTAGCAATTAAAGTTTACGTTTCCAGTATATATTCAAAAGGAACACGTTGTATGCCTATAGTGTTTTCCGTAGTTTGTGCGGTAAATGCTTGCGTTTGTGACTTGTAATTTCCAACCGTTTTTATGCAACTTGTAAGTTGTAAGTTTTTCAGTGGTTTCTATATTTTAGCTACATTTTCTACCTGCTCGTTTATTAACAATATCTATGTTTCTTGCAAAATTTTATATAATAAAACCAAGTAGTCAAAAAATTTATTAAATTTAAATATTATAATGCATTCAGAATAAGCAAAACATTTTGATTGGCGCATGCTAAATGGTTATCCAAATGCATAAGACAATGACCAAATCCTCCATGATCCATCCTTAACGTTTTCAAATTCGGAACGTTAACTTCTTCAATATTTTCAATATGGTTGTGCTCTAAATATCTGGATACGATGTTTCGTACACTGTGGCAGTCGGCGGGATTATCTTTTCTACATATAAAGTTTAGTGCAATGGCGACAGCCCACTGGTCGACTGGTTTTCCCAACTAAGTCCATGCAGATCTTTCAGGGGCCATGCGTTATGTTTCTTAAAATTTTCGTTCAAGTGGTTAGACTCCAACGGCAGAGCCAATATTTCGTGCGACAATTTATTATTTTTCACATCTAAAATAGCTATTTGTTTTATACAGAACTGGCTGCTTTTGAATTGGAAACCTTGAATATCTAGGATGTAAGCCATGGTGCTACGTTTTTGTCGATGGTTGATTCTCAAATAACCAAACTTGCGGTAATTTCATCAATATATACTAAAGCAAGTCTGTTTTCTTAATCCAACTTTTACCATCCCCCAACCACGACACTAAAAGTTCACGTCCATGTTTCCGTTTCCGTAAAACTTTTTCCACTAGGTACGTGTCGGGTGCCGCAGTGAGCTGAATCTCATCACCGTATAAAGTACCTTCCAAATCTTGTACAGATACGTGATTGGATTGATTTGTTGTACTTTAACAATTTTGAACAGTTCTGTACTCCAGTTTGGATGAAATCCTCGGTCAAGTACTGCTTTATATTTTGATATACGTACAATCTCGGCAACTCTGTACAAATTCTTGTGATTTTTATATGCACTATTAGCGGTGTAAAGTTTTATTCTTTCCCGGAGTTCCTCCGCTTCCCTAAGCGTCATGTTAATAGCTCGATGTGATGTATTATTGTATTCTTCCATAACCTTAGGCAAAATATCCAACCATCTATGACTGCTTTGCAAGTAAAATCTTCTGTGCAACTTGTTTTTGATTGTTTTGATCAATTGTTCAGCCATACTAGCTTTGATTGCGGAATACGTAGAATAATGGTTTACCATATATTTTTGCATAAGTTGGTTAAAGGAGCGGTTGTAGTACTCTTTCCCAAAATCCGTTTGTAGATTGATTTTTGCGTTAATTTCCCCTTGCAACATTTTTTACAGTATTCTTTTCATGCTTTTGTAACTTCCGAACCAGTCTTGGTTTTTAAAGGCTCAGCTAAAGCGTATTTTGTGAAACAATCCACTACAATTAAAATGTACATATAACCTTTGTTTACGCGAGAGTAAGGTTGCATTTCGTACAAGTCCGACTGGATAAGATCACGTTTCGCATTTTTCAGATTTGTGTGACGACGTAGAAAATTTTTTCTTGCAGGCACAAATAATTCCTTAACGATGATTTCTTTACTCATTTTTGCGTAACACTCATGCTAAACTAATAGAGCTATCATTATCTAGTTGCCCCTTTGGCATTAACTGAAGTTTTGGTTTGTAATATTTGTTTTTTATAGCTTCTGGTGCCGTCTCGTAAATCGATGATAATGCGGGACCGAGCTCCTTTTCATTTGTGTCAGAAGCCGTGGTCAGAATTCATAAAAAACTGAACAAATGCTTTGACATCGGATACAACTTTATCACATTTTTCATCTATATATTGCCTTGTTGCTGCGTCTAATTTTTCAATCGGAGGACTAAGCTGTATGATACGATGTTTTCCTGCATTGTATACTACAGCTTTACGCTGAACATCTTCCATACTTTTTAGACAGTACGAAAAGGTTTGATTCACGAAATTAACAGCAAACGTTTTAGAAACACAATCACTATCGTCTTTAGGCTCCATTACATCAACTAGCCTTCTTTTACGAAAACTATGTTTCTTTTCCAGTTTTAAATGTTATTGTGCTTCCTTGAGTAACCAAATCAGATTCGGCTTTGGAATCGGCTGCCATTCACTAGCCTTCTTTGCTGCATGTTGTAACCATCACCATTCGACGATTGCAGTAATCCTCGACCTGGAGGTCCACCTAGAGTATTAGCATCTTTACGCTCGATCGTTCGAAGCGGTCGACGGGCATTTTAAAACTGATCGACTTTTTATCAGGTTTATTCTATTATACCTTATTCTCTCAACTCCTCTATTATAGACACCATTTCGTTTGTTTTCCTCGCTTGTATTTCCAGCTCGGTTGGATGCGTTCAATAATCTCAACCGATCCACAAGTTCATGTACGTTGTTCCAGTAGACATATTGCACAGGCTTCGAATTTGAACTTTTTTAAAACCGATTAGCAAAGCTAAACCTGGCCCCTTAGTCTATTTTTTTCTTTTTGGCTGTTTTCTTTCGAGGTTCCTCCAAAATTCGGTAAGATTTTTTTTGCACATATTTGTCAAACTTTTTGTTGTTTGTCAGGAATCCGCTAAAATCGTGCACTGCAAATGGGTTAGACTTTCTTCTCAAAATCGATGCTGATTTGATTATTTCCAAGTAATTCGGTAAATCTTCATGCGAATTGAAATCATCGTCTTCAGGGCTGATGTCTTTATAAACCAGCAGATTGTATAAACCTCTTGTACCCGAGTATATTACATTATTCAATGTTATGGTCACTGTTTTCCAAATTAATTTCCAATATACTTTTCCACAAACTCCATGTATCGGTTTCGGCATTATACTTTACTCCATAAATTGATTTGTCAATATTTTCGTCTTCGGCTCTAGCTAACACGTCCGCATAGTAAAGATTTCTTCTGGAACGAGTTGCTTAATTTTCTTTATAGGTGCTTCTATGTCTTCGACTTTCATCTTTGTTGTAGGTAAAAGAATTTTTTCGATGATTGCTTGTAAATGAAAGACGGTTACTTGCAAGGGATCGATCAATTGTTTGTACACCTCTTTGAATTTTTGCTGAGATGTAGTGTCTCCCTTTTTGTATGCCACAAACTTTTCCGTACAGCATCTTGAATTAACTGAAGATTATGTTTACTTGCGGTAAAATTCTTAACGTCCGTCATCATCAGACTCTGGATGGTAACTAACTATTTTTTTTTAATAATGTCAAATATTTATATATTCGTCGAAATTCTTCCGATACCGTCCTTTATCGATTTTAAAATCTTTCACAATAGTTATAAAATTGTATTTTGAGTCACCCCCACCCCAACATTGCAAGCACATTTCTCTAAATTTAAGGTATGACATGTCACCACTTATATGATCAAGAAAGATATGGCGAAGGTTTGTGTCATACTGTTTCCATAATGCGATTACATTGGCGTTATCTCTGAGTCTATGTTTTAAGGCACTAGCGTAAGTTTGACATAGGTATAATGAATCTATCGCTTTATGTCTGCAAAACTGTGTGATCTTGCTTTGTTCGTTTGCAGGTATATCGTCGAAAACCATAATCGAATTGTCTTTAGTATCCTCTGGTCCAATCACATCGTCGTAATTTTCAAACTCATGGTAGCCAATTTCTTCTTTTAATGGTGTAAATACATTTCTTAACAATTCGTATTTCGGTTGATATAAACTTTTCGAAAATACATAAACATTTTGAAATTTAAGACCGTTCTCGTGCAAGATCAGAAATATTAAAGCATTGGTCTTTCCACAACTCGATGGTCCAGCAAATATTGCTCGTATGTTAGACGGGAACAAAGGTCCATGTTTACCCATATTGCCAGGTACGAAGCCAAGAATTCGTCAAAGTTCTGCACCGGTATTTTAAATTCTTGCATAGCACCACCCATGTTTCTTACATCTTCTTGTCTAGGATCAACATTCTTCTTTTGAGGTTTACGGAGAAGCAAATGTCTGCTTAACGTTCTTCTGGGTATACCATACAGCTTCCTTGCATAGCTAACAGTTATACCCTTTTGTATTTCACTAATTGCTTTCTTTAAAGATTCCTTGTCATACATCTTTCAAATATAAGTTTAAACTGATTCAAATTGAAAATAATACTTCTTATATACCAGCATTACAAGAATGCACATGGGCAACGGTGTGGATGCTCAGAGGCCCGCATGCGCAGGGATGCCAATGCTCAGGGGTGCACATGGGCAGGAGTGCGCATGCTCGCTGGTGCGCATGTGCTGGGGTGTGTCTGGGCGTACACCAGGATGCGCAAGAAACTGCGTCGAATCGCCAAAAAATCTTATTAATATTAAAACAACATAGATTGTATGCAATTTTAATAAAAAAGCAATATATATATATATATATATATATATATATATACACAAAATAGTTAATTGTAAATAAATCTATTAACAATTTCCGTAAATGGATTATATTCAAACATTGAATCATGGATAATTAAAGCATAAACCTTTATCGATGGTTCAAAATTTTTTGAAGCTTCAAATCCTACGAACATCAACAGTTGAATCCTTGAGGTTTTTAAATTGGTGGCGGCAGTCTATCACAAATACGGGTGATTCCTTAAACTTGCTGTAGTCCATTGAACATTTATTTGATGATTTGTTCGGAAAGTATTTTTCCATAAAAGATGCATAAGACAGGTACGCATGCAAGTAGTCGTTCTGCTAGAAATCCAAATTTAATCGACCTTGAGGGAACGCCTGATATTTTTAAAACACTTCGGCATTGGTTATATTGGCATTCGTAAAGCTTGTAGCATTTTCTTTTTTCTTGTCATATTTTCCATTTTTAACGCCAGTAATATCCATCGTGCTTTTTCTGTCTCGCTCGATACTTTAATTCTCCACACTTACCAATTATGATTGTGTTATGGGTGGTAATTTGTGTAGTTCCCATTTTCTGAATGCGGCTATTATAGATGATTATTTTGCATTTCCGTTAGTAGCGAAGCCTTGGCGAAGCCACTTTATGGTATATGCGGAGCCTCTCACGAAGTAAGTTGTATTTTGAAAGTCGCTGTATTTCCAATCGACTTGTAACTAGGGATGGACTCGGGCTCGGCCTTTTACTTCTTGTTTAGTGTAAAGGAGTGATGACATTATAACTCACTTCTTATCCCGAATATTTTTTTCTAGTCTCATTTAATGTTCCTCAAGTTGTACTGCAGGCAAGTTAAAAATGCCCAGAAACATCGAATTAGGTGATTTATTCATAAGTCAAAAGTTTGCACGATTTATATTATGTATATGTATATACTTCAAATTTCAATCATGCGACGAACGTCGATATTATCAATCGCTTGTATAGTTTATGTCTACCGCCTAAAACATTGGAAAGTTGTTGCGACGTTTATTTTACCAATGTTTTAATAAAGTTTTTCCTTATTTCACATTTACACATGCGCAATTAACACACCTTTAATATTTGTACTTTAATAAAATACAGGATACTTATATTTAATTTAAATACAGGCAAGGAATGCTTTTATTGAAGGCGTCTTAATTTTGACATACACCAAATGCCTAACGTACAAACTTACATTTAATTGTCTGCTTTCTGCATAAATATTGTGAAATTTTGTAGTGTTATTTCCGTAATTAAATTTAGAGATATAATGTTCAAGTTTATAACACGAAAAAGGTATAAAACGTCAACGCTCTAAATATGAGGATGCTGTTTTGTAATGCTTTTCCTAGAAGTAAGATGTAAAAGACATTTGAAAACAGTAATGCTATAGGCTTGGGAAGAAGTAAAACACAGTGTCTTGAAGTAAACTTGAAGAGTATTTCGCGAAAACACTGTGACAATACATACAAATGTTATCGAATCAGTTGGAAATGAAAGACTCAAATAATAAAAAAAGGTTCATCTTTGTGTGAATAGAATTTTTTGATCTTTTCCAATATAGTTAAATATGCATTATAGGTCACCTTATCACAAAAGAAATTAATTCTTTATTCATTTTTAAAACATAACCTATAGATATAAAATACTAAATACATATGTCAAAATAAAGAGTAAAGGAAAAACACTTGCTCTGAAATAGTTAGCAAATTGAAGTACGTAGTACTAGCGCAGCCTGACATTTTGCAGGAACTTTTAAAGAATACTGTCTGTTTTTTAAATATATTATTTCCATAGCAACGTGTGATGTAAAGCCACTATATAAACATATAAATTCTAGCTATAGCTTAATCAGTTAACTGAAAAAATTTTGTAATAGAACCATGCACGGTTGCACCTAGACCACAAAATTATTTTAGCAACCCCGAGATTATATTGCTTCCGTCGCAAGCGGTCTATGCGATATACCTTCTCTGGGAACGTTAAAAAACAATTTCGCGGCCTTGATATACAAATAACTATTTAAACGCTACCATGTGGTATATATTAATTAGCGTTAGATTCTTTACTGCTGCATGATTTTAAAATAACGTTTCAATAAAAATTTCGAAAACAATACGTTATTCGCCTATTCGTAGACTATAGTTATAGCAAATTTCTGGGGTACTTGAAATTTTGGATTTCATACTTTGAATACTTTGATATCATCACCAGTAACATAACTAGCCCCTTGTTGAGGGTGGGGGCAGACTAAATAGCCTTTAATCATTGTCTAAATACAACTTTATTTCACTTAATTTATTGTTTAATAGTATAATTTGGCTACAAATATAGTTTTTTATTTATTGTGGGAAAATGTATAATAATGCCATTATCGAACTCATACCATAAAAAAAGGATAAAGTAAATAAGTTATTTTTAGTTTTTCTTTATGATCTTTAGCGTATTGTTGATATACTTCCCTATTATAATGTATGTCGAAAGGGTTGCGTGAATCTGAATGTCCTAAAGTTAATTCTAAAAGTGTAAAATTTATTAATGAGTGAATTGCATTATTATAGGCGATTAGTGTGTATGCCATTAAATTGGTTATGTGTTCCTTCTTATAAGTTATTCTTAATAATCGAATTTGTTCTAACAGGGTTGAATGTAGTCGTTTCATCAGTCCATTTGATTCAGGGTGGTTTTTAGTTATGAAATGAATTTTTATTTTGTGGAGTTCTAAAGTATTTTGTATTGTCTCATTTTTAAATTCGCTGCCGTTATCTAACGTTATTGTTTCGGGTGTTCCATAAAATGTAAAGTACTGTAAAAATCCTTGGGTTACGTCAATGCTATTTTTAGAAATGAAAGGTATTGCTTGGCCTATTTTTGTAAAGGCACCTACAATTGTCAAATAGTTTTGCGCTTCTACTACTAGAGTATCGGCATGTAATTTTTGAAATGGTTTGTCGGGTGTTTTGGTTAACATTAAGGGTATCTTTGGGGGTTTCCTGCCGTTTTCGCCTTGTCACATAGTTCACATTGGTTAATGAAATCTGTCGTCAATTCTTTCATGTCTTTAAAATAATAGCGTCTTATGAGTTGCTTTATGGCTTCATTAATTCCACGATGGTTGGTTTTTCCTTCGTGTTGATTTCTAATTACATCATTTATTTCGTCAAGGTCGACTAATGCTATTAATTTTCTCGTGCATCTGGTAAGTTCAGGGCCGGGGGTATTGAATTATTTAACGTATAATTCTGAAAATCTTTTGTATAAATGTTCGGTGCTACAATAAAAATAAAATCGTTTTTTCTCGGGGGAGTATTCTTTTAGAATTTTAATTATTTGCTCTTCGTTGTCATCTTTGTTATCTACTTTTGTATATTTTACGGGATTGGGGTTATTTAAAACTTCGGTAATTATAAATTGATTGGGTTTCATATCGATAGCTTTGTTTTAAATTTTACTTGCGGTTTCAGGTTCTTGATTTTGTGTCGAATGTATAGTGTCGATCTCGTCTGGGTCTTCCCTTATTTCTGTTTCGCCTACGTTTCCTACAATGGATTCTGTTTCTAATGCATTGATTTGTATTCTACTTAAAGCGTCTGCGTTGTTGTTATAAATTCCCTTTTTTACATAATTTCGTAATCGTATTCTTCTAATCTGATTTGCCATCGTTGTAATTTTGAATTAGGTTCTTTAAGTGTGCATAGCCATACTAATGGAATATGATCGGTGTATATGTAAAATTTTCGTCCGTAAAGGTAGGGTCTGAAGTTTTTTGTTGCCCAAACTATGGCTAATAATTCCTTTTCTATGGTGCTGTATTTCTGTTCCGTTTCATTTAGGGTTCTTATTGCGTAGCTAATTGGTTTATCGCTACCTACTTTTCCTTGGCTCAATGCTGCGCCTAATGCTACATTCGATACGTCTGTCGTTAGTATAAATGGTTTTGAAAAGTCTGGGTATTCTAATACAGAGTGTTCGTTAATATATTTTAATTTTGTCTACGGCTTTAATGAATTCTGGGGTGTGATCAATTTTGTTTACCTTTTTTAAACAATTTGTCAGGGGCTTGGTTATCTGAGCGTAACCTTTAATGAATTTGCGGTAGTAACCACTAAGTGCTAGAAATGCTTTACTTTCTTTGGTTGTCTTTGGTAAGGGGTAATTTAATACTGCATTTGTTTTATCGGGATTTGGCATTACTTTTTGGGGTGCTATTATATGTCCTAAAAATGCTACTTCTTTTTGTAAAAATTCGCTTCTGTCTAATTGTACTTTAAAAAGTGCTTTTCTCAATCTTTCAAATACTTCTCTTAATCTTTCTATATGTTCTACTAATGATGTTGAATAAACTATGATGTCGTCTAGGTACACAAGGCATTTCTCGTTGTGTATTCCTTGTAGTATATTGTCCATGACTCTCTGGAAAGTAGCGGGTGCGTTCTTTAATCCAAATGGCATTCGTTTGTATTCGTAATGTCCTCTAGGTGTGCTGAAGGTTGTTTTCGATATATCTTTTTCATCCATTTCTACTTGATGGTATCCGGATGCTAGGTCTAGTGTTGAAAAATACTGGCATTTGCCTAATTTGTCTAAAATTTCGGTTATATTTGGTAGTGGATATTTGTTATCTACCGTTTTTCATTTAACTTTTTGTAGTCTATCACTATTCTGTACTTTCTCTTGCCCGAGGCGTCTAACTTCTTGGATACTATTAATACGGGGCTGCTCCATGGTGAGTTGGAGTGCTGGATTATATCTTGTTCTAATAAGTCTGCTACTTGTCTATCAGCTTCTTCCTGACTTGCATGAGGTAATCTATACGCTTTGTAAAGATTGGCTTGTTGTTTGTTAGTTCGATATTATGTTTAACTGTGTTGGTGAGTGTTAGGGGTATTCCTTCACAGTGGAATATGTCGCGGTATTCAAAACATAAATTTTTAATAGTTCTTTGCTCTTCTCGATTAATGTCGGTATTAAAACGAATGTTACTTAAATTTTCTCTTAACATTTTGTTATGTTCTATGAGATTGCAATTGTTTTCTAAATTTTTGTCTATTTCCATTTCGTTAAAATTTAATTCTTCTATGTTAATTGGTTCGGTTAGTGATAGTTCTACGGGATAGTCATTTGAATTTAAAATCGTCGAAGTGGCATAATAATGTTTTATTTGTACTAAGGCAGTTGGGGTTTTTACTCCTTGTTGAAATGTTATATGATTTATTATTCCTACTTTGTTGTTAGAATTTACTGGGATTTTTATTTTTCTTTTCGTTCAGGGTTCTATCGTGTATTTTTGTTCGATTTGAGCGTTTTGAAATTTAATAGTGATCTTTGCGCATTTCGTTCTTAGTAAACGGTTTTTTATGTCAATGTTGGCTCCTAATTTTCTTAGAAGGTCCATTCCGATTAGTCCGTCATATTTGTCGTTAAATTCAAAAATACAAAATTTGTGTTTTATTTTTACATTGAATGTTTTCGGTAATTGTATATTAGCTACGAATTGGTGTAATGTCGTTTGATGGGCTGTTTTAATTTTAAATGGTTCTCTTTCTACATAATCTAAATAATGTTTTTGTACATTTCTGGGGCTAATTAATGTTTTTGAGGATCCGGTATTGATTAATAGTTTAAATTCGGCATGGAGTATATCTATGTATGGTAGTACTAGGTGATTTATGTTATTTAAGTTTATTAAGTTTGGTCGTTTATGGATTGGTCTATCTGAAAATTTGAGCACGAGTTTTCTTCGTCGTTCTCTTCGTAAGTTTCGTATGGTTCGTCGCGTTCGTAAGTTTCTACATGGTTTGATTCATCGTTCGTACTGGGCTGTATGTAATTATTCTAGTCATTGTCAAATTTTTCAACTTCTTGATGAAATAGTTTTTCCGATGTAAAATTGCGTTTTTGATGAGGATTTGGTCGAATGTGTGTTATTTCTGTATTTTGTCTTGTATTACCAGATAAGGTATCCATGGGCGTTGGTTTGTAATAATTATTAGGATTGTTATTGCTATTTGTCATTGGTGTATTTCTAATAGGGTCCACGTTGAATGCTGGTTTTTGTTGATTTACATTTTGGTTGAATCTTGGTTGAAATGTGGGTTTCGTAAAATTTGGGTTGAACGTTAGTTTTGAAAAATGTTTATATTGATTATTAAAATTCGTACTGTTAAAATTTGGGTTATTAATTCGCGGTTGATTTGTTTGTGTGTTGAAGGGTGTGAATTTTTGTTTATGGATCGTTTGTCTCGCGGCTTGTATAGTTTTTATTGGTGAATAACTTTTATTTGCGTGTGGGCTGTATAGTCTGTTTTGGTAATACATTACATTTTCTTTTTCTATTATTATGTCCATGGCCTCTTCTAGGTTTTGGTGACGTTGGAATCTGATCTTATCTAATAGTCGTTCTGGTAAGGCGGTTATATATGTGTCCAGTGTCATTTCGTCATACATTTTCGTTTTTATATGTTGAATATTTTGATCGGGTTCTTCCACTTTTAGTTTTTTTAGGATTAGACTTCTCACGTCTTGGCATTTCATTCCGAATTGATACGGGGATTGGTTGTTTTCCATTTTGAGGTTTATCAGTTCTCGTACAAGGCATTTTATATTACGTTGGTCACCAAAATATGCAATCAATTTGCGTTTAAAGTCCTGCCATTCTTCTATATCGTCCCGGCTGGCAATTAAGGTTAGTGCCCGTCCGGTCAGTTTACTTATTATTAGGCGTAAGAGTAATGGTTTGCTTTCGTTATCTCCGGGTTTGTAGAAGGTTTTCAGAAACATTTCGCATGCTCCGATGAAATTTAGAGATGAGCTTGCTCTCCATTAAAGATTTGAATTGTCTCCAGGTAAAGTTTCATATCTAAACTCATTTTGGTAAAGGGTTGCTTTCGCTTTTGATCAGTTTCAAATTTTGTAAAAATTGAATTTTATTTTGCGGTTTGTACTGTTACTTTTTGCTCGGTTGATTAATTTTTAGTTTGAAGTATATTGAGTTATTTAAAGAATGGTAGCTGTTTCCTAAAAAGTTTTCTATGTGAAAAAATAGTTTCTTGCGGTAACTACTTTACTTTGTGTATTTTGCGCCAGTTAACACTTTTTCTATTTTTAATTTTGCTGATTTTATAAAGTTTGTGATAGTTATCTTTTTATTTGTGGGGTGATTGTAATTTTATAACTGTCTAGGATGTTTCCTCTGTTATTATTGTTTTGTCATCTTGAGTGCAAGTTTTCAGTTAATTGCCTTGTTTAATGTTGCCTGTTGCAATTAATACAATGTTACTTGTCCACTGTAGATTTTGTTGTAATAATTGTCTTTATAATTTGTACAGTAAGGTTTAATCTTTACTTGAAGATGTAATTTAGTCTCGTGATAAATTTAATTGCGTAAATGCTTTTGTAATTGGAGTTATTAATATTTTTTTGAAAGGTGTTGTTTACAGTTGCTGTGAGGATTAATTAAATCGCTTCTTTATTTCGTTAATTGCTGCATAAAATGCTGCGTTTGATAATTATCTGTTATATTTAAATATTGCGATGCGTTTTCGAATGAATCGTTTTAGTAGTTGCTCTGCTATACTTAGCTTTTCGTACTAAAATAATGTTGTATCCGATAAATGATGTTTTATTCACTGCTGAATTTCCCGTCTTATCATATGCGAGGATTGCGATATACTTTGCACGTTTGTTTTTAATTACTTATGGTTCAATAGTTTAGGTTAATAATAAATTTGCAGAGTGCGTTTCTGTAATTTATAGCGGTATATAGGAGGTCAAGTTTTAAATAGTCCTTTCTGTAATTGAGTTATTTTAATTATAGAATCTTGATGAAGTTTGAGATTGGTATTAAGCGAAAGAGTTAATTGCGTTCTATTTTTACGTTTACTGGATTAAACCGTTGCGTTTTCGCATTATTTTAATAATTGTGTACCAGTTATTTTCGTATTAATAATTGTTCGTATTTCAGTTACGTTTGGTATTAATATTTTGGTAATAGTTGTTTGTACTATGTTCTAAAATTCTCTTGTTTCAAAACAAATGCTTTTTTGCTTTAAAAATCTCTTTAAAATCGAGTCTCTTGCTTTAAAAATAAATTTTCTCAAAATAAACTCTTGTTTGAAAATATTTTGTCTTTGTAATTTCTTTTCAAAAGTATTACCATAAAATACAATTATGTACATATAATAATAAAAAAAATTCTCCTATACTAGCAAATATCAATTATAGTTTGTAAAAATAAATTTGGTTTAAGGAAATGAACTTACATTAATTTCTTCGATGGTTGCATGGACTTCGTCGATGTTTGTACATTGTCCACGTTGGTTTGGTTTGTTGGAGTCGATCGATATGTGTATCTTGTCCAACTTCTGTTTGGGTTCTGCCAAAATTGCGAATTGTAATTGAAAAAAAAGTTGCCAGTCTTCCGATTTTTGGATTCTTAGTGCCCTTTTGACATCCGACCGGCTGCGTCAGTTAAGGTTCGGACCTTGGGAGCTGCGTTTTTAAAAAACGTTTCCAAAACTTAACAAATTTATTTTAAATCAGAATAAATTAATTAATTGAACTAATGTTGTGAGGCGCCTAAGCAAACTGTAATACTAAAGTTGAATACTTTGACTAACTGCCAGGTCCTTGAGCTCCCGGGCTTTTATATATATATATATATATATATATATATATATATATATATATATATATATATATATATATATATATATATATAAATTGGGAGATACATAACTCGCGTACCAGTTGTAATTATTACAATTAATAAAACACTGTTTTACAGGTTTAAATTGATTTACAAAAACCTGATGACCAAAAAATATTTAAAGATCGAGTTAAAATTAAATAAACAAAAGATTTAAAGATATGAGGCTTTAACAGGGTGTAACTTTGTAAGAGATAGTCCGATTTCAAAAATTCAAACGGTGTTAGATCGCCCGGGAAATGACGGTTCGGATCCAATTAACAGATCACCCAATGTAAAAGTGATTAGGATGCCGCTTGTGACATAGTGAGTGTGCATTGAGTTGCAAATACTTAGATGCTAAGAGGCGCTGTCCGTGCATTGTGGGTTGTCTTACCTAAGTTATATGTGTATTGTGGGTTGTCTAACCTAGGTTAGATTGCGGTGGTGGTAATGACAGATGTGACGTAAGGAAAAATGGTAACATCACTAATGAGTTTTTCCATTAAAAAGCGATTAGTGTTAATGAGTTTTTCAAATTAAAAGGCGATTAGTGTTAATGGTTTTTTAATGAGAAAACCCATTAAAAAACGATTAGTACTAATGGGTTTTTAATGAAAAACCCCATTAAAAACGAATACTGCCAATGGGTTTTTAATGAGAAATCCTATTAAAAACGATTAGTGCTAATGGGTTTGTAATGAGAAAACCCATTAAAAAACGATTAGTGCGAATGGGATTTTAATGAGAAAACTCATTAAAAACGATTAGTGCAAATGAGTTTTTAATGAGAAAACACATTAAAAAACGGTTAGCGGGGCTGTGGTGGCGGCGCTGCAACAGGACCATCCAATCCTACTACTACTTTTCTTTGAGTCAAGAGAAAGTTGTTTACAATGTAAGTTACACGCGTTATGTGTATTAATCAACCTTAATTCTGAAATAATTGTCTTTTGAGATTGTAGAATATGCTACTGCAGATTGCGTTAATTATATATTACCCGCTAAAATGTAGCATCTGTGTAAGATGTTTACCTTATGCTGACCGTCTTTTTCCTCTACTCTCTCCAAGTAATTTACAAGTAAATAGTTGAAACTAAAAGCCGAAAGCGCATACTTTATCAATTTTCCTTTTTTTTCTAGTTTTTGGACAACTTAATTTGCAAGTCCGTTAACTTTTTGTATAGCTGTTCTACCAATATACGTACTGCAGTAGGTTATTGTAGACTAAACAGCAGCTATTTTGCAGCTTGTCCGACAGCTTACTCTAGATTTTGGTAAGTGACACCGAGTATATCGGCGCCTTTGGGAAGTATAACTTACATTATCTCAATAAGTCTAAACGGGCGTTAACTTATACTCATTGCCCAACAGATACAAATTTCAAGAACTTTTCAGGTAAGTAACTACAAAAGGTTCCACATACGCATTTCGGAAGTACTATTTCCCATCTTTCAACATAAGTTATTTTAATGAACAATGCACATTTTCCGTCATGCAATAGCATTCGCCCCGCATTGTTATATAGTTATTGTTTCTTGCATCTTTATACTGTTCCTTAAACAAATAAGGTCTAAATGTAGTGTAAAATCGAGCACCTGGACAACCGATAAAAAAACCATAATATGATTCCCATCTGTTTACTAGGTAAGTATACGTTAAGCAGGTCATTTTAGTTTAGCTAAATTTTTAATTCCGTAATTTAATCTTCGTTTATTCGAGTTCGACATTTGCCTTATAATACCTTATACGAGTTTTTTATTCTCCAATGCTAAACCTATGCATTCTATTTCCACCACCACCGAATACTGACATAGGAAAGCTTGCCATCTATATATTCCATAATGCAAGAGCTGAGGGATGTCGAAGGTATACGAACAAAGTCGAACAACACACCAAAAAGATTGTAGTAACACAAATATAAAAATATGCATTTTTATACTAAATTGATTAGAGTGAATTAAAGGTCTTCAAACCGCTATGATGCCAGTGCACACCCGAACAAGTAAGTTCACCTGGGCATTCCTCCAGGGTCACCAGGCATGGCCGCCAGGGATGGCCACCAGGGGCAATGGTTATAATAGATTATTTACTAACACACATAGACATTTCTCGTACAATTAAAAACAGTTCTCTGCACATTTTTATTAAAAACATGGATACAAGCACATTACTTATATGTTAATCGAAATTATTTCAGCATCGTCGTTAATATTTATCAAAAGTCTTTCTACAATAATTATGTAATTGTGTTTGGAATCAGTCCGCCCATTGCAAGCACAAGCTATAAGCTGCATGTAAACACTCAAGCACAACAAAATACTGTATTTAATACCACGTTTCATACGAGTCTTTTTTATTTGTGCAGATACATTTTCGGTAGTTCCTTCAACAAATTTCCTGTTTGTCCTGCCTTACGCGAAACATATGGACTGTTATTTTCTATCACTTCTATCTAATAGTCTGTTTATACCCACATCCTTACGTCATGCCAAGCTGATACAATTTTCGAGAACTTCACACGCGAATAACTATTAACGGCTCCACATATCTATTTCTTAACTAGAAATTCACCATTTTGAGTAATAATTTATCGCGTACTAGCCACAATTTCGATGATTTTACTAATGTCCTTAATATGTGTTTAACAAATGCTGAACGTAAATATATTTAACATAATTATATTTATTGATAAACATTGTTCATTTTCTGTATTACAATCTTGCTACGTACCTAGACGTAGCGGGAAGAAAAGTAAGTACCAGGCTAACTACCAAACGCGGAGAGTGGAGGGATTCACCTACATACCAAAAAAAACAACAAAAAAACACGTCGTCCGCGATTATCTATTAACAATAAAAGTAAATAAAGGATTCTGTAAAAACAAGCCAAAAAAATTAATTAAGCGTTACTATTTCAAAGCAACCAAATATGTGCTACGAATAATTTAGTACTTTAGATACGAGGTGCGCATCTCGCATTTTACATAGAATAAAATTAATCAGTAGTAAATAAACATGTGATTGCTTTGGTCAAGCGTTTTTAAAATTGCACCTAATACTTTTTGTAAAATAAACTAATCAGTAGAAAAGAATTAACGTGTGAGAGCTTTTGGTCAAACATTTCCTTAATTTCTACATAATACCGTACAACATGTTTAATTTGCCCTGTATTTATTCGCATTGAATTACAAGTATAATGCGCCAAGCGTGCCTTATTCTTTATTAATGTTCCATATAGTACATAATGGAACGCTTCGTTTTAATAATCTTCTTGTAGTAAAATATATGTGTGACATAAAGTTATTTCGTCAAGCATCTCTAGCAATCTTGTTGCTTTCGTTTTTCCCCACCTCTAACGGCGAGTCTTTGAATCGTCGCTATCGTTCGTTCCTCGTTTTGTTCGTTAGTCGCAGCCTAGCTATCAATTCCTCAAGATGTTTTCCAGACTAGAGACTTGCGACCTTCGATTAAATTATTTGTGTGAGTGGTTCAAGTCATGGTAGACTTGAATAAATTTTAATAACTTCTACTAACGGTTTGTAATTTATACATTTTACGAACTTAATTTAATTTTGTTTCATTTATTTAGCGCGCCTACGAAAAACAATAGAAAAATACAAGTGAGAATGTGTTTTTGTAAGTTGTATGGTTCTGTACAAGGATTGGAGATTGCGGACATGTGGTCGTGATTGCTGTTACCCCAAGAAATGTTGTTTGAAGCTGATGAAATTTCTGATGGGATTTGTCTATGAAAATCAGATGCAGTTTGGTTCGTTATTAAATTTAAGAAATTTTGCATGTGTTTAGAATGTCGTTAGTTTTTGATAAACAGACGGTCGTATAAAAAACACGAAATTTGCTATCATGTTTATGACCATATGACCTGTTTCACTTTCGATTATTGTTAAACTGGTTTACAAACCGCAAAAAGAAATTTCTGTCAGGTTAGGTTTATATATTTGTAGGCTTTGTTCACTTTCGAACTTCAGATAAATTTCGAAGTATATTTTCGACGTTATATTTTTTTGTGATGTAGTGACATTTTAAAGATATTTGCCGTGAAAGCAGTTGCTTTGTGTAGCTTTCCTAAAATTCAAATTTTCAATCTCGAAGTTAGCTTTTATTCACATATAAATTATAAAAACTTAGTATAAAAATTTTAATTCGTTTAGTGACAATTGCAAAGTGTTTGCATTTGTGTTCATACAAAATTTTAAGGTTATGAAAATTTATATACTTAATACAAAAAGTACTTGATAAGTAATAGCAGTGAACTTTTGTTTAGTTTTAATTCGTTATGTACATGGAAGTTTATTTCACTTTATTGCAAAATTTAAATACACGCTGCGTAATAATTATGAAACTGTAATCCACCTGATAAGATCTGCCCAGGATAGAAATGCTAGTTCAATGCATTGTGTTTACAAATTTTTTTGTTTAAACATTTAAAACAAGCTTATGTTTAGAAAGCAGTCTTTTGCTTTAAAAAGACAAAATTTTGATTTTGTTATAAACATTATTGTTGAGAAATTTTACATGTTAAAAAATAATGAATTTTTAAAAGAAAGTTTTTTACTTCAGTAAACAATTAGTTAAACCTTGAGACTTTTATTTTGGTCAAATGCGATCAAATCTGATAACATAAAGGTAGAATTTTTGGGTAATAATTTTGTGCCAATATCGTATTGGATATACATTTTTTTATTTTTGATACTTTTGTAGGACACAAATGGTGTTCTACATTTTTTCTATTTAATCTTTGTAATTTTTTACAGGAGCTGCGTCTTATTTTTATAAGACAAGTTTTTGTTAACGAAGGCGATCGTTCTATCTTTGGGTTTTCACGTCCGCCTTTAGAATTGTGCTTTGCTCTTATCGCAATTATCTCAGGACTTGGTGGCGCCTTTTTAACTTTTTGTTTAGTTTTTGTTTGAAAACAAAATTCGACTTACCCCCCCACCCCCCACTTCTTATTGCTCTACCCTATCTATGTCGGAAGTTGGCCCTTTCTTCGATTCTCTGTGAAGGAAGCGGAAGATTTTTGTGCACTGGCGCCCATTTATAAAATTACGTTTCACTGGCGCCCATCCAACTTTAAAATACGTTTTACTGGCGCCCAACTTTAAAATTACGTTTCACTGGCGCCCATCCAACAAAAAAATTCGTTTCAACCGTTTGTAAAATAAACCAATCAGTAGAAAAGAATAAGCGTGTGTCTGTCAAACATTTTTAACAATGGTACATTAAACCTGTAGAGCAATAATATCGATTCGCAGCAACAAACAATAGTCCTACAGAGTCACGTTTCTTATCACGTAACTACACCAAACGCTGATACGGAATATGCCCTTGATATATACCAAAGAAACAAGTTGTATACCTGTATGTGTCTGGATACTTAGCTTGCAAACCGTCGGGGGTGAGTCAGCACTTCATCGCCACGGTTGTCGGGATCTGTTCACCCTGTTACCATAACGGCACTAGCGATTTACAGGCAACGGCAGTTAATCTGTGGCAAAGAACAGTTGGGCCTACAAACAAAAAAGGACCAATTTGGCCCCCCGCTAAGAGCTAAAAAGAAAACCTGATTAGAATGGGTAACTGCGGGAAAACTCACCAATACACGCAAGATACCTCCTACTTGTCGAACAAAAAACGTGCATTGCTTTTGAAGTACTGTGACGAATAATGTAAAAAATATTTCAACGCACAAGCTGAAGAATGAAATTTAAAATAGGTTCAAAATAGCACGAGTTCGAACTGAAATCTTCGCGTTATCAAAAGCGCGATTAGTAAACTGGAAAACACGCTATCAAGTAGTAGTAGGATCTAATATTTCGACAAGTCTTTAAATGGGAAACACAAGAAAGCAATTACACGTTATCGGAATGTTTAACGAATTACCGGATACCTAAAACAAGGTATTGATTATTTAATTTATCGAATAAATTTTTGTTTTAAAAGCAAAGTGGATTTGAGTTAAAATTATGTTAAGCGGGCTTATACTGAACAGGTACACTATACAAGGTATAGTTGGAGAGTTTAAGAATAGAAAGGGAACTTATGTGAATGAAATAACCAATTACCGGATACGGTTTCACTGTCGGAAATGAACTTAAAAAACCCCCCAGCAAAATTTAAAGGTCGGGGTAAGAAAGCAGTACCAAAAAAAACCCAACACAAAAAAAAATCGCTTGAGAAAAGAAAAACTAAAAGAAAATATATTTACAAGAACCAAACAAAACGAAAACAGAAAAAGAAAAAAAGAAATCTCAAAATAAAAAAAAACTCTCATCCGGCTCGACAAACCAGTACATAATAATAGAAAGAAAGGGAAAAAAAAGAATTCGCTTAGGAACAGGAAAAGTAGAAGGTAGCAATCACCGAGGACAAAGGTAGAATGGCGTTAACACTGAGAAAGTCGTCAAAGGACGGATGTTTCTTCAAAAGAACCAGTAAGGCATCAACCTCAAGAGAAGAAAGGGAACGAGGAAGAAAACCAACAGTGCCAACCAAAACTGGACTCAAAGTTCAAGCCTCAAGTAAACAAAAAGGCTTGACCTTATTACACAGGCGTTCGAATTATATAATAAAATCAATCGGGTTATAATACTTTAACGGTTTAACTCGTACCGCTACTAAAACCAACTTACCCCTGTGTATACTTCTCGTTAATATTTTCCAACACTTCTATTTACAAACGCTCTATAAGTTAGAATGTTTTCGTCATGCAGTGCAAACCTGGTCTAATATATTAAACCATCTTCTTAAATGTACATGTATATTACAAATCTGCCATAATATATCCCAGAACAACGCTATATTACTATATCAAAAGACTGTAGTAATACAAATTATACCAAAGGGCCATCAACCGGCCTGACGTCTGAGCATCACACCTAGGTGGGAGTGAATTCGCCATAGTACCTGAACATTTCGCCAGGGCCACTAGGTAAGACTGCCAGGGATGACCTCAAGGGGACGATGGTTATTATGGAGCATATACTAAAACAAGTACACATTTCTTGTACAATTAAAAACAATTCTTTATACTTGTTACTAAAAACGTGGATACCAGCAATATTACTTATATTAATCGAAATTCTCCCTGTAGCGTCGTTTATCTTTATCAAAAATTCTTTTAGAATAGTTATAAAACCGCTTTTAGAATTATCATTCAACTCATGCAAAATCAACTTCTCAGCTGCCATAAAAATAAGACGTGTCTTGCATGTAAACATGCAAGCACAGCAAAATAGTGTATTTAATACACACGCTTTATACGAGTATTCTTTTACTATCACAGGTACTAAAAGTACGTGGACCTATAGAAGGGATACGAACATTACAATTAAATTTCTTTACGCTACGTCCAGTAGCAGAGTTCAGCAAACGTATTGTAATCAGTCAATTCAGTTTTCCATTGTGTATCGATATACTACTATTCTATTATTTAAAAATGAGATGATTCTCTCAATATTTATAAACCAATTCGATAATGTAACACGCATTATGTCCGCTGTGCAGGTACATTCTATCGCATTAATATCAAAGGGATAATTATAATAATTATTATTACTGTTACTAAAGCATAAGCGACAGGCAGGAAGCGAATTACAATAATTATAGCTACCTCGCATACAAATTACAATTACTATTGAACGCTTCAATGGCCTAAACTAAATGCAATTTACCTAAAATTGTTTTACCGCATACATATTTATATTCTACGCCACTGAATTGCATCAACTACTGTTCCATGAAATCGACGTGTTTCCCAGAAAGGCCGATTTAATGTACTTCAATTAAACACGTAATGATAAAACCCCATACAATTCCAAATTTCCATCAATAGTTGGAAAGTTCTGCTTTTGTTATTTGAATATAAATGTATTGTTGACTAACCCCGTGTTTCATTTTACCAAACGCTACAGAAACGCTCTTGTAATTTCGACGAAAAAATTGATATTGTTTAGTTTACTAAACGTCGTTTGGATTTCTAGTTTGTTAAATTGATTAGCATATAAAATAAAGTCAGTGTCTTGTGTTCTTATGACTAGAACAGATACAGGGGAACCAGGACCACATTTACACTGGCTTCCCACATTTCCACCCGCGAGATAAATCATTTTCCACATATCCATCCACGACATAAAGCTATCTTGTTTGGTATCAATTAATATTAAATTTTCCTCTGCTATCCGAATTTATAAGAATCTTGTAAAACGGACCACCCCTTACAAAGTTACACCTTTTAAAGGCTCCACACCTCTAATTCTTTGCTCATCTTTAACTCGATCTTTAAATACTTTTTGGTTACCCGAGATATTCGCTTTAATTCGGAATTTTTCCGGATAATTTAAAACCATCGGAATTGTTTAAATCAAACCACCCTTACAAAAGTTATACCCCCGATTTAAGAAAGTTATCCGAAATCGTCTTAGGGTATGACAGATAATATCGGTCTAGATTTTTCTGGGGAACCCAAATCTTTAGCAATCTTTTATATCAAAGCAACCCTCGGGAGAATCGCACCCTTATACCTAATGTCAAATTTATTAAAATTTGTATAAAAGTATTGCGCGGCTTCTAATTCTAGCTCTTTTGAAATTGTAGAATATGGTGTTGCAGATTGTGTAAAATATGTACTACCTGCTGTAATGTAGCACTTCTGTAAGATTTTTATTTTACCTTGACTATCTTCCTCCTCTATTATCTCCAAATAATTTACCGGTAAATAGTTAAAACTAAAAGCCGAAAGCACATACTTTATCAATTTTTCCATTTCCTCTGGTTCTTCGGACAACTTAATTTGCAAGCCAGTCAATTTCTTTGTATTGCTATTTCCCCCATACACGTACTGTAGTAGGTTATTATACACTAAACAGCAGCCATTTTGCAGCTTGTCCAATGGCTTACTCCACATTTTGACAAGTGGTACCGAGTACATTGGCGCCTTTAAGAAGTGTAACTTACAATAAGGTTAAAAGGTCTTTTAAGGGATAATAAGCTTTGGTTTGTAGTATTTGTTTTTCATAGCTTCTAGTGTCCAAATAAAGAATTAGGTGCTTGGGCACTGTTAACTTCCGCTTCCCTCATGCACGCCCAGGCGCATCCCCGCCCATGCACACCCTTCTCCAAACGCACACCTGCGCGCACGCATGTGGGTCACCTTTATAGGTTTAACATTTTTACCATTTTCCAATGGTTGGTACTACGTACATGGAAACTTTAATTTTTTTAATTTCTTTAAATTTTTTAATTCATTTAATTTCTTTAATTTCTTTAATTTCTTTAATTTCTTTAATTTTTTAATTTGTTTAATTTCTTTAATTTCTTCAATTTCTTCAATTTCTTCAATTTCTTCAATTTCTTCAATTTCTTTAATTTCTTTAATTTCTTTAATTTCTTTAATTTCTTTAATTTCTTTAATTTCATTAATTTCTTTAATTTCTTTAATTTCTTTAATTTCTTTAATTTCTTTAATTTCTTTAATTTCTTTGATTTCTTTAATTTTTTTGATTTCTTTAATTTCTTTAATTTCTTTAATTTCTTTAATTTCTTTAATTTCTATAATTTATTTAATTTCTTTAATTTCTTTAATTTTTTTAAATTCTTCAATTTCTTTAATTTCTTTAATTTCTTTAGTTTCTTAATTTCTTTAATTTCTTTAATTTCTTTAATTTTTTTAATTTCTTTAAATTCTTTAATTTTTTTAATTTCTTTAATTTCTTTAATTTCTCTAATTTCTTTAATTTCTTTAATTTCTTTAATTTCTTTAATTTCTTTAATTTCTTTAATTTCTTTAATTTCTTTAATTTCTTTAATTTCTTTAATTTCTTTAATTTCTTTAATTTCTTTAATTTCTTTAATTTCTTTAATTTCTTTAATTTCTTTAATTTCTTTAATTTCTTTAATTTCTTTAATTTCTTTAATTTCTTTAATTTCTTTAATTTCTTTAATCTCTTTAAATTCTTTAATTTCTTTAATTTCTTTAATTCCCTTAATTTATTTAGCTTCTTTAATTTCTTTAATTTTTTTATTTTTTTAATTTCTTTAATTTCTTTAATTTTTTTAATTTCTTCAATTTTTTTAATTTTTTAAATTTTATTAATTTTTTTAATTTCTTTAACGTCTTTAATTTCTTTATTTTTTTTTATTTGTTTAATTTCTTTAATTTCTTTAATTTCTTTAATTTCTTTAGTTTCTTTAATTTCTTTAATTTCTTTAATTTCTTTAATTTCTTTAATTTCTTTAATTTCTTTAATTTCTTTAATTTCTTTAATTTCTTTAATTTCTTTAATTTCTTAAATTTTTTCACTTTTTTAATTTTTTTAAATTTTTTTAATTCGTTTAATTTCTGTAATTTCTTTAAATTCTTTAATTTTTTTAATTACTTTAATTCCTTTAATTTCTTTAATTCCTTTAATTTCATTAATTTCTTTAATTTCTTTAATTTCTTTAATTTCTTTAATTTCTTTAATTTCTTTAATTTCTTTAATTTCTTTAATTTCTTTAATTTCTTTAATTTCTTTAATTTCTTTAATTTCTTTAATTTCTTTAATTTCTTTAATTTCATTAATTTCTTTAATTTCTTTAATTTCTTTAATTTCTTTAATTTCTTTATTTTCTTTAATTTTCTTTAATTTCTTTAATTTCTTTAATTTCTTTAATTTCTTTAATTTCTTTAATTTCTTTAATTTCTTTAATTTCTTTAATTTCTTTAATTTCTTTAATTTCTTTAATTTCTTTAATTTCTTTAATTGCTTTTATTTCTTTAATTTCTTTAGTTTCTTTAAAATAGCCAAGATAAAATAAAAATCTTACATTAATGTAAGTGCTACATTAATGCAGGTAGTACATATTTTATACACCATATTTTACAATTCCAATAAAACTAGAATTAGAAGCCACGCAATACTTTTATACAAATTTTAATAAATTTGATATTAGGTGTACGGATACAATTCTCTCGACGGTTGCTTTGATTTCAAAAATTCCTAAAGGTTTGGGTTCCCCAGAAAAATATAGACCGATATTATGTATTATAACCTAAGATGATTTCGAATGACTTCCTTAAATAGGGGGTATAACTTTTGTATGGGTGGTTTAATTTAAACAATTCCGACGGTTATAAATTATTCGGAAAAATTCCGGATTAAAGCGAATATCTTGGGTAGCCAAAAAGGATTTAAAGATCGAGTTAATGATTAGCAAAAATTTAGAGGTTTGAGGCTTTTAAAAGGTGTAACTTTGTAAGGGGTGGTCCTACTTAAAAGATTTCTAAAAATTCGGATAGCAGAAGAAAATCTAATATTAATTGATACCGAACAAGGTACATTTATCTTAAAAGGAACCATAAATAATCTTTTATATGTTTGCTAGAGGGTATGTGTCTAAATGGGTAACGGGTTGCCCCGATTTTAAATCTGTTTGCAGATTCGGATTTTGCGTAAAACGGCAAGATGAATCCGTATCTTGAACCCTTTAAGAAGTATATAGGGGGTGAATAAAAAAGTAGTTGGTCAAAATTCTTGAAATAAGGGTAGCTCCCTGGGGGATGATGAAATCTGAAAAATTCCTAGAAATTGGGATAGCTGAGAAAAATCTAATATTAATTGATACCAAAAAAGATTAATTTATCTCGTGGGTAGAAATGTGAAGAAAAATTTATCTCGTGAGTGGAAATGTGGGTTGCTAAAAATTCTTAAAATGAGAGTAGCTCCCTGGGGAATGATGCAATCTGAAAAATTCCTAAAAATTCGGATAGCTGAAAAAAATCTAACATTAAGTGATACCAACCAAGATAAATTTACCTTGTGGGTAGAAATGTGAAAAAAAATTTATCTCGTGGGTGGAAGTGTGGGTTGGTAAAAATTCTTAAAATGAGGGTAGCTCTCTAAAGGATGATACAATCGGAAAAATTCCTATAAATTTGGATAGCTGAGAAAAATCTAATGGTAACTGATACCAACCAAGATAGATTTACCTTGTGGGTGGAAATTTGAAGAAAGATTTATCTCGTGGGCGGAAATGTGGGTTGGTAAAAATTCTTAAAATGAGGGTAGCTCCCTAAGGGATGATGCAATCTGAAAAATCCCTACAAATTCGGATAGCTGAGAAAAATCTAATATTAATTCATACCAAACAAGATAGATTTATTTCGTGGGTGAAAATACGGAGAAAGATTTATCTCGTGGGTGGAAATGTGGGTTGGTAAACATTCTTAAAATGAGGGTAACTCCCTGTGGGATTATGCAATGTGAAAAATTTCTAGAAATTCGGATAACTGAGAAAAATCTAATATTAATTGATACCAAACAAGATAGATTTATCTCGTGGGTGTGAATGTGGAGACAGATTTATCTCGCTGGTGGAAATGTGGAATGCTGGTGTATATGTGGTCATGGTTCCCCAGTATCTGCTCTGCAACATAAACACACAGATAGCTACTACTTTTGAATGTGCAGGTTTACATTCAGTGTCGGACGCAGTAATTCACCTATACAAGGCGCCGTTTATAAAAACTGTTTTACTGTCGAAAGTATACATGTTCACAGTACACTATTTGCACTCACTATCAAAAACGTACTAAAGAACCATGAGTATAAAAAGTTTGTTTTTCAATTAATCCATAACGTTTGTACATAGTTATTATTAATAAATATAGATCAAAGTAACTTGCATCTTGTTTTCATATTAACAAACCTATCAATAACTTTACCCAAACTTAAATTGTTGGAAATATCTTTTTCGGTAGATAAAAGTGCCAAATCTGAAAGTCTTTCTTCAATTCTTTGCAGTAATTACAGGCAATGTTAAAGATATTTGATACATTGTTATAACTGGCATGATCTTCCAAAATTAATGGCATCCTCATTTTTGATTCCTTTGTCAGAAGGAAAATATTCACCATATATAGTAATCTCAAGAATTTATATTCTCTTTCTAGTTTTTTTGGGTTGTTTAAGTCTCCTTGATAAAAATTTGATAAATTTGATAAATTCAGTGAGTTTAGATTTAAAATGAAAATCCTTAACACTCAGTGTACGGAAAAAATAAAGCTTACTTGCGAAGTCTTGAAATGTAATATTGAGCTGATTTATGATTGTATCAATGATGACGTAATAAACGTCAGCCCTAAATTTTTCTACTAGCCATAGTGGACACATCTAAAACCGTCTTGTTAAACAAAATATCTTTTTTGTTCGTGATATGATATAGGTAAAGCAAATATTACATTTTGAGTACAATTCTTTTGCTGCAATTTCAAATTTGGAAAATCCTTCCTCAGTTCTGATTGAAGCAATCTCATTTTTGTAAATAGTTAATAATTTAGTAGTTGTAAATATATGAATACGTTTTTTTTAGAAATATTGTGACAAAGTATTTATCTCTTGCAAAATGTTAAACAAAATTATTAGAAGTATATAAAATATAAATGTGTTTAGTTGGTTTAAAATTCTCGAAGCATTCGCAGTGGCGCTAAGAAAAGGTCTAACCTCACTATTAGGTACTCTTTGAATGGGTTACATATGGCTTTTATTTTATTTTTTATTGACCGAATTTAAACTGCCCCATCGATTTATGGACAATCGTTTCAAAGTGCTGAACATGTTTTTCTATTCTTTGAAACATTGTTTCTTTCTGAAAAGTATGTAGTCGTGGCAAACTAGAACTCAAAAATACACTAAATAGCTTCAATAGTGCCAAAAACGTATTAACCATTAAACATATGCTACCGCATCCGGCAATATTAAATTCAACTTGTAGGCCGAACAATGTATAAATAAAGCCTAGGCAACAACTCCTTTAATTTTAGTATGCACACCATTTATCACTCCAGACATAGTGCTTTACCTCCACGCCTGGCCTCTACAATTATATATATATATATATATATATATATATATATATATATATATATATATATAATTCTATGCTCTGTAAATTTTTAAGTGAAAAGAAATGATTAGCCCCAGAACAGAGAAAAATTCAAAAGTGATAAATCTTTTCGTAACAAAACTTTTATGAAAATATCTTACGGAGAAGGAAAAATGGTCAATATTGGTTACGTATATGGTAGAATCAACCATGATGGTGAAGTAGATAGATTATATTACTTGATTTACAACTAGCAACAGTATGTCCTTACTCAGAGCATTTGTAAATTCATTTTGAATTCTGTGGCTTAAATAAGTTTGCGATTACTTGCTCTTAAGTGATGTTCTATATTTGGGATATATTTACCCAAAAAAATTTGACTAATTATGAGTAATTACTTTCATTTTGCAATTCTTCTGCAGTACCATCCTGTTCAATGTGTCCTTTAAGTGGTCGATTTTGTTTTGCCAAGTACAAAACCCTATCAATAAGAATACTAACTATTCGACGATTTAGTACCTTTTGCTTTCCACTTTCCTTTGCTAACTGTTGTATGTGTTTCCCATTGGAATCTAGTTAGACGCATTTTGTGATAAGACTATGCAAATCAGAATTATCACGGAGCAAAATTTTTCTAAGGCTTTTTTAAAATTCTGAAATCCATGTGCAGTGTTAACCAATTCGGATTATAATGTTTGTAATGACTGTTTGGAAACAACCAGCAGTAAAAACAAAAGCATTTCTAGCTCTAGATTGGAAAATAAGCCAATTTCTCTTGAGGATTCCCGCAGTTTCTTTTTTAAAATATCAACTATTTTAGTTGTTTCTAGTTTCTATTACCATCTAGGTCGGCACCAAAATTATAGCGTGATTAACAAGGTCCTACGCTTAAAATATCTTGTACTAGAGGTGTGGTTAAATTAATGTTTTTTAATAAATAACGGTCATATCTAATTTTGAAGTAGTTTGGATACTAGCGTCTGATTGAGTGTGTAGAGATTGAGAAGATTTATTTTCAGTTTCGTGAATTTTAATGAATTCTGATGAAGACCTTTCCAAGTCAGTAGACAAATTTATATCTTATGTGGACGGCGACAATGATAGTTGTTCCTCCTCAATTTGATCCCTAAGTTTTGGAAAATAAATTGTGGACGTTAGACAAAAGTAATAAAAACATTAATTTACCGAACAACCTGAGAAAATCATTATCAGTAACATGGAAAGGTTTTGAGAGGCCAGAATCATTTGTAGGCCATTAATTATAACGAGATCCGGATAACATTTTTTTTTAATTTCTACCTTGTTATTTCTAATCATGTAATATTTTATTAATTTAACTAACAAGGAAAATAATTACTTGCACTTGTTGAGCACTATTTTCCATTTCAAAAAAAACATTGGCAATGCTTTGTGTATACTTTTGAGCTTTTTCGAAAACAATGTTTTTCAGTCCCGGGGAATCACTAATTTTGATCTTTTTAACGCCCTTTAATTCAGAAATATTTTTTTTGGATAATCTTTTTCTTACTCATATTTTAAACGCACATCCGATAACGATAAATCTACCAATTATTTGCACTGACGCTACTTACTATGTATAACTTCTAAGAAATTTTAAAGCTTTTGGAATTTTAAACAATACCTGCTATTACAATTCATTACACGGTTCTACCAACTTTCGTAGGCTGCACTGTTTGAAATCAAGACTCCAAAAGTTTACATAACGTTCCAATGTTCAAGCCAAAAGTGACGCTCTATTGCTCAAGCAAGAAAGCGAAAGATTTAATTATTGCAATTCTGTGTCTATCAGTTGTAATCTTTTAAATTGACATGTGTGCTCTGTAAAATACAACCACTTACACAATACTTCCTGCAAAGAAATAATGAGGTTAGGCATCTGCATAGTAAAGTCATGCACTTTGGATGCTTACATACCAGTCTATTCATTAATACACTCTTAACACCAGTGATGACTAATGTCGTTCTTTTTTTGATAGGCCATAGCCGCTAGCGCCGTCTGCTACTAAAAATGTGCCGTTTCCTACACATAAAAGCTAGCTTAATTAAATGTTTCACTGATTAATAATCAAACATCCTGGCTCAATTATTTTGACTTGTAACTAAACTTGAATTATGCGAAACCATTTCTTGAAAGGTTTTGGGTTTTTATTTGCTTTATACGTATAGCATTAATATTTACACGAATATCAGTCTTATCGAAAGCATCCACTTTATCGGGCGTTTGTGCAAGCTTTAAAATAAATACTCGTCATTTACCTCTTCCTCGTTTAATTGTTTTTGCTGTTTCATCGCTGTGGTTTTATACAAAAAATTGCCGAAAGCTTAGTTATAACATAGGTATTATCAAAAAAAGCGCTATAGCAAAAATATATATCAGAGGATGCACTTGCAACCCCGCCCTTCCGTGGGTTCGCTATTGTTTACACGCTTAAATAGGCCAATAGTGACCTTACGATTAAGTAATAAATGTAGGGAATGTTGCTTCTGAATGAGCGTCCCGCCAGCCCAATAAACCCAAATCGTATCTAGTGGAAAGTTCTGTTGTAACTTCATTTAATAAAATTTTGAAAATGACGAAAATGAATGGATAAAGTGAATAGTAACAACTTATTCAGCTTGCCTTAAACAGATCTATTCAAAGTTAATTGGTAATATATATGTAACTTGATCGTATTTAGAACAGTTTCATTCAAAATAGTAGTATTTGAGGAAAGATTTCACTCTCTTAATTTAGGAACTGTTGTCATAAACCAATCTTTATTTCGGTAGATATTCTACAGCATCAAAGTGTCAGAATAAGGTCAAATTATCAAAAATGCATAACCATATCTTTTTGAACTGGAATAACTGGATGGGGAATTACAAGGTCTGTAAACTAAGTAATGAGACTGGCAACGGTGGTTTGATATGGCAATGTTGGAAACGCGGAACTTAGAGTAACGGTAGGTGAACATGTAATGCGTTTTCAGTATGAGTAGTTAGGTTGTTCACACGAATCTTTTTCGTGAAACGATGGAGGCAATATGGATCGCTGGGGTCAGGTCGACGGCGGCATGAGCGTGCGGGAGGATAAGAAAATTGTGTTGATTTAATTAATGACAAAACAGGCGACCTCTAACCAAGAAGAAAAATAAAGAAGGGGGTTAGGGCTCCCTCTAACAAAGAAAGAAATCACACTGCAACCATTGAGCATTTACAAGCAAAACGATTATTGTAAGATATTCTCTACAATTTTACAAATCTCTATCGGTATACAATTCCTTATAAAGGCTTAACTCAAACTAAATAAGCTATTACACACCCTTTAAACTTGCGATTTATCAAATAGACATTAAACCCATAAAAATTGTATTGATTTTAAGATTGGTGATAAAGTACTGGTTCGTACTCATCCCCAGTCTTCTGCGGAAGACAAGGAGATTAAGAAATTCGTTTTGCTTTATTCCGGGCCTGCTACGATTGTGGCTAAGCGCGGGCCAAATTCTTATGAAGTACGGGACGACACTCGGGGTCTCTTGTTGGGTATACAGAATGTTAGGAATTTAAAACCGTATGTTGTACCGTATCAAAATTTAACACTGTAATTATTAAATATAAGTTCAATTTAATTACAAAAATATGTTTAGCAATTAAGTTTAACTTACAGGGGGGTGATGTACTAGGCCGCCCCTATAATAATAGGTAGAAGTATCCGTAACGTTTAAGTTGGTCCGATAGGTAAGGGTCAGTCGGGGTAAGCGTACGAGAGAGTGCGGCATGTGATAAAAACGCGTGTCGGTTGTTCTAGAACCCAGTTAATTTGTAAACTTTGCGTTGCAAATAAATTATACATTAATCCGTAAGAGTGTGGCAGTGATAGTTGATGCTAATAAGGATCAGTTGGATTGTACTTTACAGATAAGTTATAGTTGTAGTATTGTTTCTTTGTTTGTTTTTTTTAATGGCAACGCCGCTGGCCACATGGTAGTTACGGTGCGTGCTGCATTTTTTTCTATTTAGCTGTGTGTGTTTTCTTTATTTTGTGACATTGGTTACAATTCATTAAACTACATAAATCCATCTACGAGTTATTATTACATATCCACAGGTTGTAACAGGTAAAAACTTAAAGGATCACGAAAATACCACATGAGAGGAGTTGCCGCTAGCCTGGGCCAACATCTGCAAGGGCAACCACTCGTTTCCGCACCTCCTGGAATGTCTGAGCTCTCTGAGGGAGCTGGTTCAAACTCTAGATAAAAATTTATTAATATCCTTCGGCAGTAAGGACAGATGATGCTTATCGTCCATAGAGACAAACACAGAAGGAAACCCATTACGACTCTGCATTTGTTAAGCACGGCTTACTACTGCCAAGAGGCAGTACATTCTTATCAATTCTCTAAATTTTTATTGCCCAAATTATACGAGAATTGAACCACCTCCACGGGCATAATGCACATTTAGCAAACAATCCAAGCTTGAAAACAAAATTACGACTACACAATAACCAGATTACGAGTTTCAAATCAAGAAAATTAGTGATCCGTCGGTTTCAAACCACAAACACTTATTTCGCGTTCATTGCTAACGACGTTTTTTCTAGTCTTACCCCATACATTTTTCAAAAATCTCAATCTGAATTTAATCTGTTCTTATGCTTGTTCTATTATATACGATTTATGTCCATGTAACCGTATCAGAATAAACACTTTCCCTACATTACGATTTTTGTTTTCTTGACGCTATTTGAACGCTTGCTACAGACTAAATACGCCCAACTACTTTATGTGAAACACTCGCACTTTTTTCAATCTCTCTAACTAATTTTCCGTTCCCACTAAATTTTTCTTCCCGCTACACAAAGTCGTTTACTTCCCAGGGTTTCTCCACTTAACAAATTTAATGATTAAGCCAACACTGATTTTTATCAAAAACAAGAGCCCTAATTTTTGATGCATCTATTACTAGGTTTATTTGTTAACACCCGACCCATTCTACCTAGCGTATTCCATAAATAAATTAAATTTTCCGCCAATACAACAGCATCGTCACGATACAGTAACTTCTACATTCACAGTAATATATCTAGTGCCGTTTAATTTTCATGATTATCAACCATGAAATTAACTATGCGCATCATGGTTTTTAGTTATAGTTAGTAGGATATATTAATTTAGGAAATGCTAGAAATAAGTCAATCATTCTGTCATTAACTAATCTACCATTTGTGCAGAAACTGTAATAGAATTTTGGATCAAAATTGCTAATCCATTTAATTAATTTTGTGATGAATACAAAACTGTAACGCTATTAAAACCGTAAATATTATTGAAGTCATTATTTTTCAATCAATATAGGGTTCAAAATAATTCAAAAGAAATTGGAAATTTAGAAACATTAATTGATTTTGCGCGACTGGGGTGTAGATGCCTTTAAAATATAGTATTTGTTATAATTTGCTTCGATAATCTACTTGCAGAAGCGTTGGTTATAATTTTGCGGGGTGTCTGATTTTATTACAATTTTAACAAGCTCAGGATTGATCAGTTAGTTGGACACGGTTGCTGTCTAGCTCAGAACTATACATTTGAAGTATTTTGTTCATGTTCTTGAAAATCTGATACAGCCCTTATTTAGTCTTGTCTGTCAATAGAGGAAACTCAAGTACTCGTTCTAATCACGAGAGCTGTCTGTTTCAATTAAGCTCTTTTTGTCTGTAACGAAGCTGACACAAACGATGCGGATCCGTTAACTCCATGTTGTGACCTCCTGAAGAAAATTGAATTACAATGGTTCAAGACTGTTTATTACATTGTTTTTGAATTGCTAGCGATAGCTTCTTGGTCGAAGGTTTAAGTTGCTCAACTCAAAAAGTTAAGTTATATAGTTTGTACTAATAAGCATTAATGAAAACTTACTTGTAGAACATTACTTGTAAAAGTCATTGACAATGAAAATTGCATAAATCCTTCTGCCAAAGCATTTGGTGTATATAAAAAAGTAAAGGTGAGGTGAGTAATAAATAAAGCGTATTAATTGTGGCATGATTGGATCCCCAAGAACCAGACAAGAATGCATAAGATCTAAAATATAATCCGTAATTATAAACTCACTCTACATGTAAATATATATATATATATATATATATATATATATATTGCTGTGAAACCTACAAAATCCGTGAACTACGCTTTTCGAATCGAGCCTTACGAATTGGGCGTCAAGAATGCTGTGAAACCTACAAAAAGCTATTCATTACCTTAACTGTGTTGGTCCATTGACTTTCTTCCGTTAATCGCCTCGGCTGCTCCTCTAGATAACTTTCATCCTCATACATAAAAAAAACAAACACATTCCTACCACAAACATCAACGTTAACTCTATTTACATCAACATTCACAATACATTAAAATTTCAAAATTAAAATTCAGCATAAATTTTAATATCAGAGAATTTCAAAATTAAATTTATTATCATTTTAAAGTGCATCCAGAATTAAAGTCCTTGTAAGATGCCTACTAATTACTATAACAATATATGCAGACCTGAGTCTGAGTACAAAGGGAGCATCTACCACACCTTTACGTTAATTAAACAGGTTCGTCTAATTGAGCTCAAAGACATACCCAAATTTTCATCATAATCCAGAACATCAATACTAAATACCCCTTTCTACTTAAACAAGCAAATTTTACCTTAAAATTAAAATATTATTGTTAGTACAATTTCACTACTGTCCATTTTAAATAAATCAATTATAAAGTTATTCAACACACACCAAAATATCAAAGTTCGAACAAAATAGTATAATTTACCTGAAGGTTACTGCACTCGTAGCTTCAATGTACATCGTCCCTTTGTTAATTACACCATTCCAACTGGGTTATATTTACGGCTTCTGATTCTCAACGCTTTAAAAATTTTCTCCATCACCATTTATTTAAAGTTGTTTCAGGGCTTTTCCGGAACTCATCTATGTATATCTGAACCTTGTTTTGTGGATCCAGACACGTTTATGCACCATATAAGTATTAATACCCCCGAAAAATAACAAAGAAATTCATACTTCTTTCACCAATATACGCCAAAACTGCCTACTTTTGTGTATTCATTTGTCGTTGTAAATTTTACTCATTGGTACGGTGATACTCAACTTTATTACCTTGTATCTTCTTTTCTAAGTGCACAAAAGTACATTCAGTGTAGCACGTAAAGAACAAGCTGTTTTAAATCACAAAATATTCGAGCAAACTGTTTAAATTATTTAATATTAAAACCGGAAAACTAAAAAGCACTGTTTAACGCGTTGAATCAAGTCGAAGATCTAAGAGAGCTTGTTCATATTACCCTGGGTATATATAGAGGTTAGCCTGTCTGTCGGTCGAGTCTCCAAAACGGACAATTCTAAAGAATTTCGCCTGCTATGTTCCCATTCCGCAGCCCGGCATGCGATTTTTACGAATTTTGCACTCGCCCTAGTTAAATCTCAGAAATTCCGACACGGCTTGCAACGTCTGGAAATAACTAATTGACTTTTATACAGAAATGTTATTTTTACCTCTCAAATTTTGCCTTTTACTTTCAACCATTCGCAACCCCATGACGTTGCTCTACTCACGCCTTTTTACTATATGTGTCTTGGTCTTGCGCATATTATCTGTCTCTATCTACCCTGTTCTTATTAGTGCAAATTGATATTCTTTATTATCGATTATTTCAGTCCATGTGGACTATCTGGGTTAAATAACCCCGTATCGCGCCTTTCCGTGAATATTAAGCCACGGTTTCTCCAAGATTCTTTGTAACCATTAATTATCTGCAACATTTACGCAGAATGAGCTTTTAAAAATACGCAGGTGTTTAAACATACTATTAATTCTCAGAGCTTTATTTCATGATATTTTATTAGGTTTTACGAGTTTTTATAGATATTATCTGTTACTAACGGTTCAATTAACTCCATTTCAAATAATACCCTTTAGTTTTTAGTGAATCCTAATTAAATATTCAATTATTATCTGTACGTTTTGTTTAATACCGGTTACTTAAAATAGAGTTAATTAATATAAATTTTGCACGTAATTTTTATTTGTTACTTTACTAGGGATAATTAAATTACATGTAGAGTTTTCTAATACTGCTTCCTTTTATATAAAGCGTCTTATAAATAATTTAAATCTCTTATTTTTAATAAAACGAATGAATTTTTATGCTTCACGGTTTTTTTAAAGCGTACCTTTCCCCAAAGCTTCTACACGGTGATTAAAATTATTTGATGTGATTATTTAATTTTCTACCCTGGTCTAAATATGAGTATTTTCCCCCTATTTGAATACAAATAATCCCACTTATTTGAATTCAAATATAAAATATTTAAACCGCAAACAAAATTTACAAAAAAAATGCCTATCTCTCTCTACCCTTATCTATCTAACTTACCTACCTTATCCAATCAAAAAATTATTTACACCTGTCCTATATCCCTATCTTATTCCTAACTCTCACCTAATTTTATAAACTGAAATTATCCCTAACTTCATCCTACTTGTCCATCTAATCCTATATACATCCTATATACCTATCCTATTCCTAACTTTCCACTAATCTTATATGAAATATCTATACTTAACCTATCTTCTTTTCTTCCTACATTTACTCTTTATTCTCATCCTAAACCTATTTCTAATTATCTCCCATATTTATCCTATACCTAGCTTTATTTTCTATATCTATACTAAAATTCACCTATCTCTATCCTTTGTTCATCAAGTTATTTAAATCTAACTCTCTTCTTGACCCTCCACGTCTTTCTTCTTACCATCCTAATACTCTTCATCCCTATTTCTCCCCCTTCTATATCTATACTTATCATCCCTATTATCTCACATAAAATAAACTTATTATCCCTATTATCCTGACTCTTAAATATTGCTTCTTCTTTAGTCCCTACACTTGTCTGTTTCTTATTCATTATTATTTCCTTTTCTGCCGACAAACCAAACGATACTACCTTAAAATTCTCCATTTTTCTCTCTACGGAAAATCCTATGTACCTTCTAGAATCCCTGTGTAATGGAATCCGCCAGAATGAATTCCTTAAATCTACTTTATTAAAAACAAACTTGTCACTTAACCTCGTCAAAAGTGTGTCCATGGATGGTGGACAATGGAATTGCGGTTTGGTCCGTTGATTAATTTTTCGTGTATCTTTAATTAATTCTGCCTTCACCTGCACCCGATATGCTGCTGTTGCTTCTACCCCCACTAATTCTGCATGTTTTTGTACTAAAGCTTGAACCTCTACTGTCCTATCCTCTGGACATCTTATTGTGTTGATCTGTTTACATTCATCATCCTCTACCTCTACTACATTAATACTCAACCCTGTGTCATCCTCTGTGACTTCATAACTGCCCTTCCATGGCACTACCCTATCCTTAATCCTTATTACCTTCCGTTCCATATCTATCAAAACCCCTAACTTCATCATACAGTCAACACCTAAAATGCTCTGAAACTTCAGTCCAGGTACAATTACAAACTCCTGTTCACAGCTTAAATCTCCTATATCTATCCTAAGCACCACAACACTATTTACTACAGCAAACTTCTTTTTATTTGGAGCTACTAAATGGCTACGCTTTATAGGCATAATTCTATCACAAACCTTATCCCTAATTTCGCTGACGAATTCCTCCGATATTAAACTCGCCTCTGCCCCTGTATCCAGTAATACTTCTACATTATTCTCAAAAATTTCTAAATTAATAATTGGCAAACATAATTTTTCCTTAGTTTCGGGCTCTACTTCCTCCTCAATTTTGAAAAATTCACGTGGATGTTCATATACATTTACACTGAAATCTAGTGGTCTGTCGCGTTCTAAAAATCCTGTCCAGGTCTGTTTTCCCTACTCGGTCCTGGTCTAGCCGTCGCCTCAGCGTATGTCCTAGGTGTTTCCACTCGTTCCGTGTCTGTATTAGCAGTCCCCCTCATGTCCGGTGAACTATTCCTTCTGGTAGGTTCCGGTCTCGGTGCAGGTCCCCTTCCTAAACTATTGCTCCTAACGTATGGTCGTCTCTGTTCCCAATTCTGTCGCTGGTATCCGTAATTATTCCCCCTTCTAGCGTAGTTGTCCCGTCTATTGTCAAACCTAACTGTGTTGATCTGTCTTTCCCTATTATCCCGAGGTCGTCCACTACTTACGTCGTCGTACCTCTGCAGGTATTCTAAAAATATTTCTCTGTCCACTATGTTCTGTAGTGCTACGTGTTGTCTTACTTCTACCTCGAAGTGTCGTGATAAATACTTAATAATTTGTCGGTCCGTCAGTGGTGGGTTCAGTTGCTTTGCTATGCTATACTTGCGTATAGCATATTGCTCCTACTTCCTGAAAATTCTCCTTAAATTTCCTGTGATTAAGTCATCTCGTACCTGGTCTTGTCTGTGGTCACTCCAGTAGTGCTTTAAAAATCTGTCTTCAAACTCCGTGTAGGTGTCTATGTCCTGTCCTACTAAATTGTACCATGCTTCCGCGTTGTCTTTCAATAAAGCCTTTATCGTATTTAGTTTAGTCTGTTCGTCAAATAAATTTCCCACTAGATTTCTTACACTATTAATAAAAATTTGTGGATTTACCCTGTTATCGCCATAAAACTTCATGTGTTGGTCCAATGATCCTCCACCTGTAGAAAATCTGGGACCATCCCCCGTTAAACTTGACATGTTATATTTGATATTACTAACTTCGCGTTCTACCCTGCCTAACTGATCCCTACATGAGTCCGTTACTTCAGTCATTTTTACATTTATTTCTTCTTCACAAAAAATGCGTACTTCGGACCTTAGATGTCCCATTTCCTGTCGAAGACCTGTAATATCACGCTCATTTTGTTCAACCCTATTTTCTACTTCCCCCAGTTTCACGGTAAGACTATCTTTAAATTCTGTAAATTCTTTAGTATTTTGTTCAATTTTCCCTTATCTGCTCTAATTTTTGGTTGGACTCCTCCTCGCTCTATTTGATTCTTCCCTAGCTCTATTCGATTCATCGCTTTGCAGTTCTAATTTTCTGTTGGACTCCTCCTAGCTCTATTAGCTTCATCGCTTAGCTGTTCTAATTTTCTATTGGATTCTTCGTTCATCCTCTCTAGCATTCTCATTATCATCTTGTTTCCTTGATCCCCTGATTCCGTCCTCGACTGATCTCTACTGCCTCCAGCTTCTTCCATTTTAGAATTTTTCTCACACAATGCACTATCGTCACTTCCAATTTCCACTCCTTGACTCCTTAACCACTCCTTTCTCTGCATACGTTCTAATCACTCACACACTCTAAAATACTCTTAAATTTATACACACACAGAAACTCTCTCTCTCAGATCGCCAGTTTCCTGGAATAAAATCACAAAAATTTTATTTGGAACTCGAGCTTCACTTTTGGGTCGCCAAGAATGCTGTGAAACCTACAAAATCCGTGAACTACGCTTTTCGAATCGAGCCTCACGAATTGGGCGTCAAGAATGCTGTGAAACCTACAAAAAGCTATTCATTACCTTAACTGTGTTGGTCCATTGACTTTCTTCCGTTAATCGCCTCGGCTGCTCCTCTAGATAACTTTCATCCTCATACATAAAAAAAACAAACACATTCCTACCACAAACATCAACGTTAACTCTATTTACATCAATATTCACAATACATTAAAATTTCAAAATTAAAATTCAGCATAAATTTTAATATCAGAGAATTTCAAAATTAAATTTATTATCATTTTAAAGTGCATCCAGAATTAAAGTCCTTGTAGGATGCCTACTAATTACTATAACAATATATGCAGACCTGAGTCTGAGTACAAAGGAGCATCTACCACCCTTTACGTTAATTAACCAGGTTCGTCTAATTGAGCTCAAAGACATACCCAAATTTTCATCATAATCCAGAACATCAATACTAAATACCCTTTCTACTTAAACAAGCAAATTTCACCTTAAAATTAAAATATTATTGTTAGTACAATTTCACTACTGTCCATTTTAAATAAATCAATTATAAAGTTATTCAACACACACCAAAATATCAAAGTTCGAACAAAATAGTATAATTTACCTGAAGGTTACTGCACTCGTAGCTTCAATGTACATCGTCCCTTTGTTAATTACACCATTCCAACTGGGTTATATTTACGGCTTCTGATTCTCAACGCTTTAAAAATTTTCTCCATCACCATTTATTTAAAGTTGTTTCAGGGCTTTTCCGGAACTCATCTATGTATATCTGAACCTTGTTTTGTGGATCCAGACACGTTTATGCACCATATAAGTATTAATACCCCCGAAAAATAACAAAGAAATTCATACTTCTTTCACCAATATACGCCAAAACTGCCTACTTTTGTGTATTCATTTGTCGTTGTAAATTTTACTCATTGGTACAGTGATACTCAACTTTATTACCTTGTATCTTCTTTTCTAAGTGCACAAAAGTACATTCAGTGTAGCACGTAAAGAACAAGCTGTTTTAAATCACAAAATATTCGAGCAAACTGTTTAAATTATTTAATATTAAAACCGGAAAACTAAAAAGCACTGTTTAACGCGTTGAATCAAGTCGAAGATCTAAGAGAGCTTGTTCATATTCCCCTGGGTATATATAGAGGTTAGCCTGTCTGTCGGTCGAGTCTCCAAAACGGACAATTCTAAAGAATTTCGCCTGCTATGTTCCCATTCCGCAGCCCGGCATGCGATTTTACGAATTTTGCACTCGCCCTAGTTAAATCTCAGAAATTCCGACACGGCTTGCAACGTCTGGAAATAACTAATTGACTTTTATACAGAAATGTTATTTTTACCTCTCAAATTTTGCCTTTTACTTTCAACCAATCGCAACCCCATGACGTTGCTCTACTCACGCCTTTTTACTATATGTGTCTTGGTCTTGCGCATATTATCTGTCTCTATCTACCCTGTTCTTATTAGTGCAAATTGATATTCTTTATTATCGATTATTTCAGTCCATGTGGACTATCTGGGTTAAATAACCCCGTATCGCGCCTTCCCGTGAATATTAAGCCACGGTTTCTCCAAGATTCTTTGTAACCATTAATTATCTGCAACATTTACGCAGAATGAGCTTTTTAAAAATACGCAGGTGTTTAAACATACTATTAATTCTCAGAGCTTTATTTCATGATATTTTATTAGGTTTTTACGAGTTTTTATAGATATTATCTGTTACTAACGGTTCAATTAACTCCATTTCAAATAATACCCTTTAGTTTTTAGTGAATCCTAATTAAATATTCAATTATTATCTGTACGTTTTGTTTAATACCGGTTACTTAAAATAGAGTTAATTAATATAAATTTTGCACGTAATTTTTATTTGTTACTTTACTAGGGATAATTAAATTACATGTAGAGTTTTCTAATACTGCTTCCTTTTATATAAAGCGTCTTATAAATAATTTAAATCTCTTATTTTTAATAAAACGAATGAATTTTTATGCTTCACGGTTTTTTAAAGCGTACCTCTTCCCAAAGCTTCTACACGGTGATTAAAATTATTTGATGTGATTATTTAATTTTCTACCCTGGTCTAAATATGAGTAATATATATATATATATATATATATATATATATATATATATATTAGGTAAATTTTATTACACTATGCAAGTTGATAAATACTAACGTATTATAGTTAAAAAGATGAAATATTAACTTAGACTTTTTATGCAAAGCCCAAATAATCATTTCGAGCTAGTAATTGAAAGATGGAATATATATATATATATATATATATATATATATATATATATAAATATATATATATATATATAAATATATAAATATATATATATATATATATATATATATATATATATAAATACATTAACAATTAATGGACTGGTCAGTCTTATAGTATAATATACATGTACATATTATCATGGGAAGTAGTCCAAATCAAACAACAGAAACTGATTGAAAATTTAATCAACACCTAACGTTTCGGTACATTTTTTTCGCACCTTTTTCAAAGGCTAAAATGGAAACAAAAAATTCGAAATTAGCAAGAAATACATAACCTGTCGCTAACTACTTACATTGATCAAATTATATTAAAGGAAATTGAAAACAAATTACTGCACGATTCACATAATAAATGTGGGTCAAGAATTAAAAATTAAAAATTGCCTGAAGGGCAACGTCATGCCACGATGGCGGTTAAAAAGTAAAGACAACGTTGATAATGACAAATTCTATAGGAGTGACAGGACACGTTCCGAAAATGGCAATGATTACATAACCTGAAGGAAAATACCTAACGTTGTTTAAAAATGCCATTACTATATAAAGCAGAATAAACGTTATGCACCCTATCAATATCAATCTTATTATTGATAGGATTAATTTCACTATTAATATAAAAAGACTCGATGAAAAGCCTAGGCTTGTAATTGGTTTCGTTCTCCAAAATGGTGGTGTCGTCGAAAAGTGGTGTATGACTGGTTGCCGCAATATGAGCAGACAATGCACATTTAGTGGAATTAATCCTACAATTACTTCTGTGTTGGGTTAAACGACTCTTTAGCCACTGGCTAGTCTGACCAATGTAACTACTGTTGCAACTGCACGTGATCTTGTAGACAACGTTGCTGTTTAACAACTTCGGAGTACGATCCTTTAATTTGGTGAACAAATTCTGGATAGAAAAATTGTATTCATAAACAATGGCGATCTTAGGTTGTCTAAGTAATCGTACTAAAAGTGGAGATAACTTCTGTATAAACGGAAGCTTCTTGTACGTAATATCAGTTTTTGAAGGGTTAACTTTTAAAAAGTTGCCATATATCAATCTATGCAACATTCCCTTTGGATAACCGTTGTTAACTAAAGTGTTAATCAATAGTTTCTTATTTTTATCCATGAACTGTGGGTCTGATATATGTTCTATTCGATATCGTAGGGCCTTCACCGTGTTTACCTTATGTTGAAAAGAATGGTTCGAGTGGAAATTTAGATATCTGCCCGAGTTAGTTGGTTTAGTGTACCAATCAAATAATAAATGATTAGAACTATCTTTGATGACCAGCACATCCAAGAAAGGTAATTTCCCATCCACTTCAATTTCAAAAGTGAACTGAAGGTGATCATTAAAATCATTAAATGCTGTTAACGTTTGGTCAACATATTGGATTGGCAACGAACAAATGATATCATCCACATACATTACCAAGAAAGACATCTCATATGGTAATCTAGGTATAACACTCGACAGTAAATTATCCATAATCATTTGAGCGATTATGGGTGATAGAGGTGACCCCATTGGAGTTCCAAATAACTGTAAGTAGAATTTCTCTTGGAAAACAAAGTACGTATTGTTAAAAACCAAATTGACAGTTGTCAAGAACATATCTTCAGACATATTACAAAAGGGTTTGATCTTATTCCAATTTTCTTTAATGATGTTAATAACCATAGATAAAGGAATATTAGTAAAAAGAGAAGCTACATCCAGTGAAATGAGAATATGATCTTCAGGTAGGTGAAAATCCTTGAATTGTTGCACAAACGTAAAGCTATCTTTTACATTGTGTCCACCAAGTGGGAAAGCCTGTTGGAGGATATTCGACAAAATAGAAGCAATACCATACGTAGGTGTATTAACAGTAGATGTGATGGGTCGTAACGAGAAGACTGGTTTATGTATTTTTGGTAAACCATAGTATTTACCAGGAGTCGCATCCTTGTAGGATGCATACTAATTATGTAAACAATATTTGCAGACCTGAGTCTGAATAAAAAGGAGCATCTCCCACCCCTTTTACGTTAATTTAACAGGTTAGTTTAATTGAGCTCAAAGGCAGACCCAAATTTTCATCATAATCAAAAACCTAAACCTGATAAATACTCCTTTCTACTTATACAAGAAAATTTTACCTTAAAATTCAAAATTTGTTGTTTATACAAATTTACCACTGTCCATCTTTATCAAACAAATTATAAAGATATTCAACACACACCAAAACATCTAAGATCGAACAACAATGCATAAGTTACCTGAAGGTTAATGCACTCGTGGCTCCAATGTACATCGTCCTTGCTAATCCTACCATTCCAGCTGGGTTATGTTTACGTCCTCAAATTTCTGGCCGCCTTTAAAATTTTTCTACACCACCATTTGTCTAAAAGGTTTCAGGGCTTCTCAGGAACTCATCTATGTACATCTAAATCTTGTTTTGTGGATCCAATCACGTTTACGAATAACACTTGATTACTAACACTCCCGAAAAATAGCAATGAAATTCATAATACTTTCACGCTATACCACAACTGCATACTTCTATTTATTTATTTATCGTTACTAATTTGGATAATTGGTACAGTAATACCCGCAAATATAACTAGACTTTATTACCTTTATCTATCTTCTCTAAGTGCACTAATGCATAATAACTTTTATTGTAGCACGTAATCACCATCTATTCTGCTTGAAGTATCGAATAAAATCAAAAATAAAGAGAGCTAAACTCCTATCAGCACGGGTTTATATAATGGCTCGCTTGCAAGTCGAATTTGTCCCGCGACGGAAGATTTTCAGAAATTCGCATTTTATTTTCCCTTCCGATGGCTCGGCACAATGATTTTTCTGAAATTTGCACTTGTCCGAGTTGAAATCTAAGAAATTTCCACACGTCTCGCAACACGTCCGCGAACAACTAATTAATTTTACATAGAAATTGTTATGCTTCCACCTCTCATGTTTGCATCTTATTTCAACCTTAATCACCAATCTAGTCTGTTCGTTCTATCTACAACCTGTGCTCTTGTTTTACATATTTCCTCTCATTTAACTACCAATGCATTCCCTCTCGCTTGTCTTTATACCACAAACTTGCTTTCTTACTTGCACTCATATAGCTTGGAGCTTATCGACTATCGTATACATCGTTATTTTTGCAGGTGTTCTTAGTTCTAATACGCTGAAGGCTTTTACGTGACTTCCCAACGTCTTCATAATTTCTCGATAGCTTTAGTACTCGGAAAGATTAAATTAAATACAAGTTGAACATTTTAACTCGGCTTCTTTTTATAGAAAGGGTCCAGCGAATAATCTAAACCCCTTGTTTTTAACGAAACGAATAAATTTTTATGCTCCATGGTTTTAATAATGCGTATTATCTAATGAAATTCTACATTACTTCCTTCTACACGTTGATTATGATTATATACAAACCCTACATTCTAATTGAATGATTTAAATCTACACAGTAGGCCTTTAATTAAGCGTTCTATTTTCCACTGCTCTGATATACACGGTGTTTAACATTATCTAAACAATATAAACCTTATGTTTAGAAGTAAATGACGAATTTATCTAATATACCTTTAAATGAAGCGTATTATTACCCAAAGCGTCCTTATACACGGTGATTAAAATTATTTGATGTCGTTAATTAATTTTCTACCTGGTCTAAATTAGAGTATAATATATATATATATATATATATATATATATATATATATATATATATATATATATATATTGCTGCGCATACCTGTAAAAATCGAGCTCCACAAATTGGGCGTCATAAATGCAGTGAAGATTAGCTCCGTCGTTGCTTAAATCGAACCCCTAGCTTGGGTCAATTCAATAATGCAAAGTTACCTGTAGAGAACACCACTAATCATCACTTAAATAAATTTTGTTTCTAAACATTGGATCATGATATGTTCTAGTTATGTACCCTCTGAAGATGCTCTTAAAATTGACACCACACGGTATCTCTGCTCACTGCTTCTCCAGAAATATTCACCACAGCTGCTCATCTGCTCCACAATCTATAGCTACTTTTCTATTTAGTAATAATAAAAAAAGTCAAAAAAATACTCCTTGTAACCAAAAATACAACCCTTTTTATTCTGACAATTTAACATTAAACTCAGACTATCTCAATATTTACAAAATTATATCTATCCACATTAAATATTTTATGCTCCTCCTTAATATTAAAATATCATCAACTTCATACAACAAAGATTTCCTGCTTATCTATATGCTCATTCTAAAGTAGATGGGCCTATTCCAGAACCTTACTTTATTTTCCCCTGGTCTATGGTGAGTTCAGTATAAACCTTTTTGTATTTGCGTGCCAAATTTTAGCACTAAAAATTTTAAATAAAAGACCCGTTTATCTTTTACATCTGTGAAATATTCATAATTATATCATGTGCATCTATTTATATTCTCAGATTTTAAATATTTTCTTTACAAAAGGTAAATTAATAATTTTTGTTCATAAATTCATCACAATGTATCACCCAAAATCACTAATAGTTTAGAACAACAAATAAGCACCACCACAACAGTCTAAAAAAATTCATTACCTGGAGAGTACTTTTTATCCAGATCACCACTTCTAAAGATGCTCTCCTCTACTGACTGCCCCTACATGGATTACTCCACATTGTTGCCTTCCGATTTGTAACAGCAAATATCTCTGGAATTCGCTTGGCATCCAAATTACCATACTCCAAAAACCCTCAAGACTGCCGCTACAGATCCATAATAATCACTTCTTTCAAGCAAATGCAACAAGCACCTTCATCCAATTTACAAATAAATTGCTACTTACTGTTCATTCTGCTTCAATTTATCAAAATAATTTTAGAAGGTTTACTCAATTTTAAAATTCGCACCAACTTGTGCATTTAAACACTTGTAATTATCTCGGACTTCACTAGTCGCCTAGTTTGAAGCTAGGATAAAGTATTTAGCAGAATTGAAAAACTAAGAAAGCGCCTACCTCCTCCAGCGCGTTTATATAACCAAAACCCCTCTCAAGTTGCCCGTATTTTTCACAAACATTCCTTGAAACTTTATCCAACGGCTGCTCAATTTCTAAAATTTACGTACACGATAATACAACCGTCGTTGAAAATCTAGAATTTTGAAACGCAAACGCGGCTTTACTTCGAAAAAGTCGTTAACTTTGCCAACCGTCTTAATTTTCTCTGAATCCTTAACTCCTATAACCCCCAAACGACTAAAATCACGCCCCTTATTTGCGCGTACATACTATTATCTCGCTTGTCTACTCCACGTTTTCTATCCTTTGCATAGTCCCTCTATCATCACATTGTTCAAAGTTGTTTTTCCCTACTTTTCTGTGCGCCTTGAAAATTAATATCTTCTGCGAACACGCTGTATCCCTGTTCCGCTTATTGCCTTTTAAAAATATCCTCGTCTTACAAACGTTTGAAAATCGCAACCACTTGATCATACCCTATCTTCCCTCTGTGTCTATTACATGCTAAATATCGTCTTTCGCCTGATTATATCGATCTGTTTTCTGCATGTACCCATCCGTTGCTTATAGACCTGCGCTTTCAGTTAACGATTTTTACTAGAAATATATTCTCAACGTTTAAAAGCTTTACTGGAGTTATTTAACTGCTTCACGTTCGTTGCATGAAATTCCCAACCGTTGTAGCTTGTTTTCGTATATTTAAACTTGTACTGTTACACAAATGTTTTAGTTTATACTACGCTTAGGAAATTATTGATTTTTACGCTACACCCAATATGAAAAGCTTTTAAAATAATATTTGTACACGATATCTGTCTTTGTCCTCGTTCTTATTAGTAATTGATTATTATCCTAGTTCTAAATTGAAGTATAAGAATTCAACCTACATTATCTTACCTAAGCTTATCCCTATTTAATTATATTGAAACGATTTAAATTATATATTGGCGCATGTTTTAAACTTTAAATTGATTTTTACATACAGGGTACCTACAAATAACTAAATGTTTGACTTATGTTCACCTATCTAAGCTTATAAATCCACAGTAATCTATATATATATATATATATATATATATATATATATATATAAAACAATAGCTAAAGAAAGACGTATCTGTAAACAAACGCTTATGAAAATAATAAAGGCTTATTGATGTATACAAATCGGGCTAATAGTTGTATAGCCATTAACAAAACAGTAGTTTTATTACTTCATAAGGAGGGGAAACATTTACTGACCGGCCGCTTTCAGCTTCCTTAAGTATCTTCAGAGCGAATTAGTTTCCAACAACCCTATGAAGATGCTTAAGATACTCTGAAGATGCTTAAGGAAGCTTAAACCGGCCGGTCAGTAGCTGTTTCCTCCTCTTGTGAAGTAATAAAACTATTGTTTTGTTATTGGCTATACAACTATTAGCCTGATTTGTACACGTCAATAAGCTCTTATTATTTTCATAAAAGTTTGTTTACAGGTACATCTTATTTTATATATTGTTCTACACAATTTCTTATTGCGGACTGCAAATAATTTGCCTTTTATTATTATGAATTGCCTTTGGGGCAAGAAACGGGTGTCGCCACGAGAAGGTTTGTTATGTATGCAAATAAATTTTGCTGTAACATTCCGCAAATCTCAAAAGTCAGACATACTTGTATAGCCATCTATGGAACTACGATGAAGTTTCGATTCCATTTATTGTACTTCCACACTTAGTAGTGTTGGTGTTTTACCACCTGATGGCGGTATTGTTTACTTTTGCCATAGTACAGAGATTCCTTCGAAATTGTATCAGTATAATAGCTTCAATTACTTCATAGGGTTTTTGGAAACTAATTCGCTCTGAAGATGTTTAAGGAAGCTGAAACCGGTCGGTTAGTGGATGTTTCCTCCCTGTGTGAAGTAATAAAACTATTGTTTTGTTAATGGCAATACAACTATTAGCCCGATCTGTATACGTCAATAAGCTCTTATTATTTTCATAAGAGTTTCTTTACAGATACATCTTATTTTATATATATTTCTACACAATTTCTTAATGCGGACTGCAAATAACTTGTGTTTTATTATTATGAATTGCCTTTGGGGCAAGAAACGAGTGTCGCTACGGGAAGGTTTGTAATGTTTGTACTTAAGTCCACCTCTACCTCTCTTTTTTCCTATTTTTGCTTCTAATATATTCCGCACTATTCCTTTATGCATTAGTATGTGGCCTATCATTCTATCTTTCTACTTTTTACTGTATTCTACATACCTCTTTCTTCCTCTACCATTTCTACTACATCTTCGTTCTTAACTTTGTCCAAGATATCTTCATCATACGTCGGTAATTCCACATTTCAAAGACTTCTATCTTTTTTTGGTCCGTTTTTCCTATTGTGCAGGTTTCACACCCTCACAGTGCCGAGCTCCACACATATGTTTTAAGCAATCTTTACCAGGTTTCTATATTTGTTGTTTTTGAACACAGTAGTTACGTTTTTTTTGTTAAATGTAGTATGACCTTGGGCTAATTTTTGTTTTATATCTTTTGCGCTTTTCTCATTTCGTGTTATTTAACTTCCTAGGTAGCAGAAATCATTAACATCTGGTAACCCCTCGTTACAGATTTGTATTTTTGCTTTGGATTTATTTCATCTTCCTTTGCATACTAGTACTTTAGTTTTATTTTTGTTGATTTTCATATAGTATCTCTTTGTTAGAACTGTTTCCATTTCAATACAAGCGGCTTCAAACTTTTCCTTGCTAGATGCTAATACCGCTACATCATCTGCAAATCTAAGCATATCAATCTTTAGTCCCTGCATAATAATTCCAAATCTTATCCTACATTTAACAGTATTCATAGCCTCTTCGATGTATAAGTAAAAATTAACGAGGATAGGACACATCTTTGTTTCACCCCTTTACAAATATCTACTTCTCTACGTTCCTGCTTTAATTTTTTTTTACAGCTAATTGCTCTTTGTATAAGCTATATACCATCCGTCTATCCCTAAAACTCATTCCAATCTTTTTGGGTATTTCGAACATTTTTTTCCATTTTACATTGTCGAATGCTTTTTAGAGATCTACAAACCATATATTCACGCTTTTTCCTTTTTCTACTGTTTTCTACATCATCGCCCTCAGAGCTAAAATAGCATTCCGTGTTCCCCTGTTTTGCATAACCCAAACTTATCTTCTCCTAGTTTCTTTTCAGCTCGTTTTTACATTCGTTTTTGTACAAAAGAGTGTTGTGACTACGGACGCACGTTGCAGCGCCGTTAAGAGAGTGCTGTGACACCCTCTCTTTGGAGTGGAAGCTAAAAGGGTGCTGAGACAACCGTGCATCAATGGGAAATTTGAAATTATTAATTTACCTTCCGTTTCTTTTTTTATCTGAATTTTTTAATAAAATAGATTTTCGTTTATTAAAGGCAAACATCAATGAGCCATAAAAAGGAAAGAATAGAATTTTCTATTCAGTTTAGTATAAAGGGTTTATTTTGAAAACGCAAGTATATCTTTGTTTAAATCTTTTAATAGACATTTGTGTACTATAATTAATTGAAGTAAGTTAAGTTACGTAAGTGTTTGTGATATAGATATTTTTCAGTTAATGAATATTGTAAGACTGTTTTGAGTTTAATTCGATTAATTTCGACTATTATCAAAGGTTATAAAGGGGTAGCTGATGAGCTACGTTTTTTATTTTTAAATGTAAAAGAGATTATTGCAATTATCCATCATATTTTTAATAATTTGTACACAGAACGATTTTGGTAAGGAAGTCTGGCAGATACTCCATGCTCTGCATGTTAATTTCTAGTAATTATAAAATGTTAGTTTTTGACTTAAGATTGTAATATGTTAATTTACCGTTGCCTCACCATGTTACTTTGATGTCCCATTTCCTTTATTATACAAGTATTTCTTGATATTAATTTTATATTAATACCGTTTACAATTACAAGTTAGTTTTGATTTGTGTAACATTTCCCTTTAGTGTTATAATATAATACACTATATACGCCAATCTTTAGTTTTAATTTAATATTCTTTCTTTTGTATAAAAAATATAAATAATTATGATCAGATGTAATTTTCTAATTGGTAAACCTCTGAATAATGTCCATAAATACACAACTGGTGTATATATGAATCTGTCATTTAGGATGATTTTCTTGTTTGTCCCTTTCTCCAACCAGAATAAATTTTGGTGCTTTTGATATCTGACCGTCTTCTACTGCACATGTCGTATCCAGATAAAGAAGTTTTTCAAAAGCCAAGATGTCGTACCTGGTATGTAAAAGGTGTATTTTCTTATATTCTTGTTAAAACACAAAAATATCGTTTTAGAATATTAGTTTAATGCATACGAAGAAAGCTAACCTGGATAACCCATTCAAAATGTTTAAGAATGATAAGTTGATTACTGATAAAACTTTCAGACCGTTCCTCGTGGCGTATTACAATACTTCGTTTTTGTAACACGTTTATTTTCCAGGGTTCTCTGGAAAGTTATTCTCTGCTAGGTTATTTTTTTGCTGAGTTGTCCTCCGGTGATATATCCTCCGGTAAAATATTCTCTGATGGAGTATCTAATTATTTATGCTAGGCTAGCTAAGCCTATGCATCAATTCTACTACCTTACAAATATTATCTTTTATCGTACAAGAATTTATGTTGCCGTTTATTTACCTTCTAAGAGAAATTAAATGCTCCATTAACAAAACATATGGTTGTGGCACAAAAGAATTGGCTCTTACAAATGTGAAGTTTGAAGTTAACAACCAAAATAGATAACGATGGTGTTCGTCTCAACAAACCGTAGGAAGATCCTATAATTCTGAACAAACCGTAAGCTCAATGCTCAAGTATACGTTTCTTTCATACTTTATGAATACAGGTATGAGTTTGTCTTATTTACTTTTCTGATGGAACAACGTCCATGTATTACATTTTAAATTTTAAATATCTAGAAAAATAGTGCATTAAAAATATAAAGTTATACCTTTTACCTATTATCTTAACTAATTTAATATTACCTTTGCTTTCCTGGTATAACCTTGCAAGTGTAAACATAAAGCTTTTTTAAAACCTTTTTGTGGATTTTGAAGATTATTTCAATTTAAATGTTTAATTCAATTTTCTTAACTAATGTTAAATACAACAAAGCGTATTTATGATTTCTTTTTACTTAGCACGTTAACTAGAAATTATGTTTAAATACAATAATAATTTTAGATTTTCTAATATCTTATCTGGTAGTGTTTAAGATAATTTTAAAATTATGAGAACGTAGCTATATATACTATACCTAGCGATTTTATCACATGAAGATTTGGTATATATTTAGTTTTTTTATTAATGTTATTAACTAAACGTCAATATATAAGTTGTATTAAGTTATTTTCTTTTGTCATGTTCTAAATTGCATCCCTATAACTCGTCTGCGTAAAATTTAACTTTGTTCTCAAAATATCTAAGAGTTGAAAACTCCTGAGATATAGTCTTTTGCCATCTACCGCAGCCACAAACGGTCGATGCTAGTCCCGTCAGAGTTTTGTATAGACTCTGTTGTACACCCATTCCTACCTGTAAAAAAGAAGGGTGCAAGATGTACTCTTCATTTATAGTTTTAATGCTTGTAGGTTTTTAAAAATTTAGGAATAAGGTGTTTTTAATGTATGTAACTCAGATTTTTGTAGTAGGTTGTTTGAATAGCCCAGGGATAACTTTAATTGCTTACAATCACTTTTTTTACATTAAATTTTTTAATCGGGGAATTTTTGCATTAACTTCCAACTACCTTAATAAACGCTTCCTACAAATTCTAATCCAAGCGACGCCTCGCTTTTTTATGCTACTACAATTAAAGCGAATATTTAGAACCTTCTATAAAAATATTTTTCGGTGTAGAAATACCTGAAATATATTTTAAACCGCGTTTATAAATTCTATGAAAAATTGCTTATCGTTCAAACACTTCTAAAAGCTATACACTCGCCTTATAAATTCTTTGAAACACACTTCAACAGCTGCTTGTTATTTTCAATAGTTATTCGTTGAAATACGCTTCGTAAAATAGACGCTTCCAATAGCACTAAGAAATCTTACTTCATTCTAGCACGTGCTCAGCTATTCGAGTTTTTCGGGTATTAAAACCGTTCCCGCAATTAATGCATCCTCAGCACACACCCCCCACCCCAAAGATCTATAAAAATACAATTCTCTATTGATTCAGGCAACAAGTTATACGCTGAGCTTTTTTTTGCTGTATGCAAGGTTGAATACTTGCTTGGTTGTTTTAAAATATACTTTTGTTTCCCAAATAACAACAAAATTCAGTGGAATTGATTATAGTAATATTAAAGCCTTTTGCTTTCTTTATTGCTTGCATTCTAGAAATATTTCGCAGTTGTCTGGAATATATTTGTACTTGCTTTCGCAAAGTATTTAACATTCTATTGCTGCGAATGTTTTTTTGTTATTTTCCCCGTCATTCTCAATCTGTATCAATACAAGTTGAGCTTTTGAAAGGCTCTCTCTTTGATTTTAATTCTATACAACGTCCTTTGAACGCAAAGATACATTGTTGTCACGATTTTAGAATGCATCGTTGTACGCAGTGTTCTACTATAATTCAATTGGGTCATCCAGCACCCAGCCTATATACGAGTGCAGCCCACACTTCCAAAATTCGTGTAAGGTGGTAGCAGATAGGCGAGTAGCTTAAAGTACAGCTTCTTTTCCCGTTTTCTTTAATTTTTGATGCTGCTGTGAAAGACAGGCACCTCGTTTGCTGTTTGTAGTTTTCTTACTCGTGAGTATCCAGTAAATTGCAGACAGCACATAACAAGTTTACGTTTACAATGCACATGTGATTATGTACTTATGGTCCAAGTCAAGATTATTTAAACCAAAGCTCACGTTAGAGCATATGTTACTGTTACAATTTTTTTGTACATCAATGTTAATGTCAACTTGCTTACCAGTTTAGTTAATACCTGGTTCATTCAAATTAAACTTACTATTACTTTTTAACTTACGATGTGCACTTCACAGGCAGGTAATAATGACCATTTTCTTTTGTGTATATATATATATATATATATATATATATATATATATTGCAGTGGAAGTTCTTGATTATGCTCCTACGAATTGAGCTGTCATAAAATTATTTTCCTGAAAAAAAATACTCCAATATCTCTGGAAAGCTCCCCTATTTTAAGCATCCCAGGGCTAGCTCTACTTCCGGCTTCTTCAAAGATACTTACCCATCTTTTGCTTACTCTCTCTCACTTAGACTACCAAATAAAAATTACCAATCAAATAATTCAACGAAAGATACAACCTTTTATTCATACAGATCAAAAATTTACGTCACCAGCTCAATATTTACAAAATCGGATATAAACATCTTCATAAAATTTTACAATATCAACCATTAAATCCTTTTAAATTTAATGAATTTAATTTATTTCAACATTTTTTTTTATATACAGTTCAAGTAGACGGGTCTATCTTGAAACCCTAAATTGAAATTCACCCTGGTCTATGGTGAGCTCAGTATAAACCCTGTTACTCTAAATGCATAAATAAATCGCATCTTTGTTTTCATCAACTCTAAAGACCCGTTTGCTCTTTACATCAAAATTATAGGTAATATATCTATACCTTCAAATAATAAACTCAAATTGTTTTTTTCATATAACCTTCAAATTAGCTTTTATTTTCATAAAATATACACCCAATATGTCAAATCACTCTAGCACAAAATTACAGCACAAAATGTTTAAGCAATAACAAAATGAAACAAATTTCGTTACCTGGTGTAAGCCTTTTGCACCCTCACCTCTGAAGATGTCGTCCAACCAAATTTCGTCGTTGCATTCCATCCAACTTCTCTCTGCTATATGTACATCAAACTCATTTTCACACGTTATCCAATTCTCTGCAGCCGCTTTCAATACATCAACCCATATAATTGTCCAAATATGTTAGTCAGCTTCTGAATTCTTCATACAACAAGCACCCTCGTTCAGACAAATAACTAGGCTTGCTTACCTCAGTAACATTTTTTATTCGTTACTTGTATGTACTTATAGCACCGTTTATTACTCAGCACCTACTCGTGCTTTCAAACACTTTTAATTTAAATTAAAACGGACTGCACTTATCACCGATTTATAAATTTTTAACGTAGATGTTACCATATAGACCTGAAGCAAACCGAAGAAGTAAGAAAGCCCCACTACGTCTCCTAGTGTATTTATAATCGTTGAAGCCTACCCCCAGTACCCCGTTTATATCGAAATCACCACCACTGTAACTGATTCTAAAAATGTAAACTACAACGATTTTTTAAAGCTCAGAATTTCTCATTCCACTCCGCTTTGGTCCGAAAACTCTGCCTATCAAGCACAACGGTTACAATGCTCCTAGAAATATCTTTCACTCCACTTACAATCAGCCAATCCAGACCATTTCCCCTGTCGTAGGTCTTTCATCTAACTATGTTATCCTTGTCTAACTCATATTCGTTGTCTTTGTTAAAATCCCACTACAGTAACTTAAAATCGATATTGTAGTTAGCCTCTACAACTTATCGCGCACTTTACATAGCTGTTCTATTCATCGTCTGTTATTTGTCATCCTTGTTTACCCTATGCTATTGATATTCCGTCTCTATTTTGTTTTTAAAGCAAATGCTATTTTGCAGCCTTCGCTTCGACCGTTAACTCAAATTTCTAAAGAATTATGTTCTAACGTACATTCTGGATTCGTTTTTTAACAAACGCTTTGTTAGTTTAAATGAACATATGCGTTTACATTATCGAGTTTATACACAAAAGCTCTCCCTTGTTATTTAATATGCTCAATTTACAACTTTCAAATATTAAAACTAATTATAGTCGTACTAATCCTAAGTTTTTACGTACTACAAAGCTTCTATGCAATTTTAACTTTACAATTTATTAATTCAAATGTATGCTATTATCCGTTTGTTTTAAGGTCAACACTAATTAATTTGGAGCGTAAATAATTTATCCCTGTTTTCTATATACACGGTCTTTACAAAATTACTCTCTTGACATATCTATCCTTTTCTACAAATAATTTACACGATAATATATATATATATATATATATATATATATATATATATATATATATTATTATTGAATCTTACTTTTCTTTTACTCACTGACTGTGTTCAATCACTCTCAATTCTATATTCTTAAAATTTTTATTTTATTTACCCCTTTTGTCGCGCCTTTTTTTTGTAATGTGCACACCTAATGCACGCCCCGTACTTGCAACGTTTGGTTGGTTCTTTAATTAGCTATTTATTTCAATGCCTCGACTATTTAAGCTCTTAAATCTCAGGGTGGTCAACTACTTATAGTGAGTTCTGTTATAAGTAGATGTGCAAAGTCCAACCAAAGTGCACCTCTTTTGTTTTAGTACTAAATTTTTTTACTCTACTTTTGTATATGCCAAAATTATACTACGATCAAAGTTGCTTTGTGCCAAATTAAATTACTACCAAAATTATATGACTGTTTTTGACGTTTTAAGATATCTCAGCACTCACCTGGTTTATACTCCGTTCTTGGCCGCTCTGACTGCTGGCTCAAAATCCTTGTCGCCGTATGCGTCTTTACACTTTTGTCCTATCTGATTGAAGTTTGGTACCGCCTCCAGGTGTTGTTCTCAAATTTAGCTGCTCCCCAATACCTGAAATGATTAACCCTAATTTAGAATTTTGAATACCCAGTGCTGTAACTTCCCCTGTGCTAATTTCTGCTTCGAATCCTCCACTACCAATTGTTGCTATCCTAAATTTCGCTCTTCGTATTCTCGATCAATCCGTCCGCTTCTTCGTATCTATCCAAATCTACTCGTCGTCTTACTTCAAAATTGCTCTATGCTCCGCTACCTAATAATCGCTATCCAAATCCCACTTCGTTCCTTATATATTTTCTTCTCGATGTCCTGCTACCTAATATCGCTATCCAAATCCCACTTCTTTCCTTATATATTTTCCTCTCGGTGTCCTGCTACAAATCTATAAATCGCTATCCAAATCCAACTTCTTTCCTTTATATATTTCCTCCCGATGTCCTGCTACAAATCTATAAATCGCTCTCCAAATCTAACTTCTTTCCTATGTATAACCACTCTCGATGTCCTGCTACTTTTAAATCGCTACCAAATCCAACTCCGTTCCTTATATATTACCACTCGATGCCCTGCTACCTTTCCCAATATCACTCCAAATCTATATAATTTTTCGTCGCTTCGCCGTTGCACAATCACCACTCTTTATACTTATTACTTGCGTCGCTGTTACTTCTTTACCCTTCTTTACTTAATCAAACTATTTAAAATCAAATACTTTTATTAACTTCTTTTAAAACTCGTATACAAATTAGCACAGTTTGAAAAACACGTCTATTTACAAAATGAATTTTGGAATAATCTCAGTTGTTTACTTGCCAAGGCGACCATTTTAACTTTCTTGCCTACTACACTTTAAAGTACATAACAAAATTGTCCAATAACATCTTAACATTTCGTTTGTGTCGCACATACCATAGTTCATGTCCTTTTACACTTTCCTGATTCACATACAATTCTATTATTTGTCCTAAATATTTACATTTCACCAATCATATTTGAAGTTGTTGTAACTAATAATTTTGAGCTTACAAATATTGTCCAAAAGTTGATTCTATTTAAAATGAAACCAAAATAAATCACACTTGAACCTGGATGCGTGGTTGATAGTAAACATTCATAGACGCATCCGGTTTTTGGATGGCAAATGTACTTTCAATGGCCTTTAAAATTCAAACTCGGTATAAACCCTTGAGCACTGTACATCTTACTACATCATTTAGTCATTTTAATATTACCTTTTGGCACTTAATTTCAACTACCATTTTGAATGGTATTTTAGTATACGTAAAATACGGCAAACATACATTTTTAAGTTTATGTGATCAAATATGTGGATTGTTTTGCTTGGTATATACTAGCTTGTACTAAACAACCCTTAGAACTCTTGGTATCTCCCTTATACATTTCAATATAATTAATATAATATATAATATATATAATATATATAATATATATAATATATATATAATATATATAATATATATAATATATATAATATATATAATATATGATATATATAATATATATAATATATATATATATATATAATATATATAATATATATAATATATATAATTAATATAATATATATAATATATATATATATATGATATATATATATATATATATATATATATATATATATATATATATATATATATATATATATATATATATATATATATAATATATATAATATATATAATATATATAATATATATAATATATAATATATATATTGCCGTGGAACTCGGGTAAAATGCTTACCAACCATAATTTATTTTCGAAATTTTTATAAAATTTCGGATTCGACAATAAACAAATTTTCAAAAATTAACTAATGTAAAGAAAAATTATCCTTACCCGTTTTCCTCTTTTCATCGGTAGAACGGCCTTCTTCAACTGCTTCCGGCTAGCTCATTTGGATCTCCTCTTGGGTATCTAGATTCACTAGCATATTCTCAATCATACACACACACTAGCAATAAAACCTCAAATACAACCAACATACAAACTTTTATTTATAACTATTTACAAATGAAATGCAATATTGTCCATATTTCATTGATCACTAAACACATAAATTGTACCCGGAGTAAATGGGCCTTAAATAATACCTTTCTCTAAAATTCGTTCTTTATAATTTATTTATTCTTTTTACTCTAACTAAACTCTGGGGTAGGATGAGCTCAGAATAACCCAGCTAATTATGCATTTGCATACTTTTAAAACAAATAACAAAGCAAAGCCATGTACTCTTCACAAGAATTTCACGTTCTGATGGAACGTTTAAAAGCTTTATAGACACCTTCAACTTTCTAGTTAAATACCATAATAAAGTTTTTACACGTATTAAGTTCAATACGTAAATAATACAAACTACCTTGAAATTTCTCTCATACGTTCTCCCAATATTCACAGTTTATGAAGTCACAATTCAAATCGTTACCTGGAAATTTATAGTAGATCTCTGCTCTGAGGATTATGCCATCTATTTCTTCTATCCGTTCTGCAGGTTGTTTCTAGCTGTTACTAGAAAAACTCCATCTAAATTGAACTGCAAACGCAGCCTCCCCGGTGTAACCAAATTCCAAATTTTATTTAAAATTATTTCTTCATTAATTAGATGCCTCAAACCACGTTACTTAATGTCCCCACACGAGTTGATTATAATTATAGATGATATCTCTATTAAAATGTAATTTCGGCACACTTAACCGCGTATTTAATTAAGAGACTATCACCATGTAATATACTTTAACTGATTTAGTAATACTTACAACTCGTGATACTTGGATACGTTGTCTGGAGCGATCGAAAACTTAAGGGCCTTCACCACGTTCTCTAAAAGCATTTATACACTCCACAAGTAACCTCTCCATGCTTGCTTAACGCGAAATCCCCTGTTAACACCATTCATAATTCATCATAATTTTTAGAACAATACACTACACTAAGCTCGTGTTCGTTTCAAACCAGACTAAACATATCGACCAATCGTAGACCTCGTGACGTTTCACAAATCCCTCCTATCCTATTGTGGTCTCTTGCCTACACGTTTTCTTCGTCCCTTTCTGACCTAGTCTGAGTGGTACAAAATCGATATGCTTGACCATCTGCCGTCTAAACACACGTGGACTTGCGACGTGACTTTAAATAACCCCTGTTTAGTATTTCATGCTAAAACATTCAACTGTTTCCAATATACGTAGAATCTGCATGTTTATCTACTCAAATTTCTTAGAACTTGACATTTAAAAGTCTGCAGGTGTTCGATCGTAACGAACGCTTTAAATACAATTCTCCGAGCTTCGTTTCATGGTATTTCAACCCTCCTGATATATCCGTTTGTTAGCAACGCGTTTCACCTTGGGTTTTTACAGGCTTTTATGCTTATTATATATCAATAATTGTTCAATTAACTCCAATTAAATTAATAATGAATGGCATTGACTTCTACCATTTAATTCTTTGCAAAGCTATTAAATTTTTAATTATTATTTGTACAATTTGATTAATACCCGTTACTTAAAAATTGAATTAAATTAATATAAAGTTCGCACGTAATTTCTGTTTGTTCCTTTATACAGGGTGTTTTAAAATTGCTTCGTTTGTATTTATTTTTAACCCTTTAAAACCACTATAATATATACGCATACATATTGCTGTGACGACGCGCCGTTGGAGCGTCACTAAAAGGGGTGCTGTGACACAGATATGGCAAATTGTAAAATTTGAAATTGTTGACTTACCTTCCTTTCCAACTTAGCCTGGCTAGCTCAACGTTATTGACGGAGTTTTCAAAATGAAATTAAACACAGCAATATTAAAGCATTTATACAGTATGAAATATTTTCTCTCATACAAAAGCATATTTACAACATTTACAACATCGTTAACTTTCAAACATCAAATAATTTCTAACAAGTACTTATTTACCTAATTATAAAAATTTTCCTTACCTTATTTTAAATTTTCAAAACTAAATTTTTTTTTTATGAATATTTTACCTGGTTTTTTATTCTTACGCTTGTAAGGTTTATTTGGCCAAAATAATCCACGACAGATATTCTTTTAAAAGGGCAATGTATCGAACCCTGAATATAAACTTTCTTGGTAAAGATCCTTACAAAAATAAAATTATTATATATTTCAGACTTATTCTATTTTAGACTTAAATTAAATGATAAATACTCCAAAATCAGTTAAAAACAATATTATAAAAAAATTATACTTGCAAAATCCGCGAAGCCCTTTTTTCCAATTCGTAATTAAAAATCTTCTTATTTTAAATTGACGTCCAATTCAGCTTACAAGATTTTCCATATTTAAAATTTTCATTTCAAACAGCAGTTACTAAAGTACATATTTGCTTAAACCTTTCTTTTAATTATTTTAAAAAAGTAGGGTTATATTAAAGAATTTTCCCTCTCTATTGCGTATAATCACATATAATAATTTTCATTTGTATGCAGGTTATTTTTAAATCATTCTTTTTTTATTCATTGTAACATTATAATTATTAATTTAAGGTATGCTTACACACTTGCGACTTTATTCAAAGAAATATTTTGGAAACAAGTTCATGAATGAAATTTTTAACAAACGCTTCTATTTATATACAATTTAGCCTTATTTTAGTACGTTCGAGGTTGGTATGAAATTCTATTCCAAGGAACACGCCTCTATATGATGTAATATTTCGGGAAATCTTCATTAGCGTTCAAAATAGCCGCATAATGTTACTTCGTTAGTATTGATTTATGTGCGCTTTCGGCCTTTGATCAATACCTAAAGTTATTCTGGCATTGCCTTCTATCCTGAAGGGATTGTGAAAGGTAATACATTATTCTTATCTATTTTTAAGGGTTTTGTACTGTTCTGACCGCTTCTTGGAATAAAAGTTTTTTTATTAATGAGTTCATACGAAATTGAGGTATTCTTCTGAAACTTCTTTCTTAATCTGGTCTATTCCAGAAAGTTCTTTATTTAAAATAAATTTATGTAATTCACAGGGTAATTAATTTAAACTTTAATTGTTATTTAGTGCAAAGGGGGTAACACTTTATAGAAAATATTTGCTTTCGTGTTTTAGTACACAAAATTAATATTAAAATTAGGTGTTTCTTACAAGATTGTAGTTTCTTAAGCAAACTGCATAAAGCTAGCACCGTCCTATGTTATTTACAATACGCTTATATCATACAGGGTAATTAAACACGCGCAATTGCATTTTTTACTCAACACTTTAATGAATAAAAGTATGCTTGTATTATACAAGGCGTAACCATGAATTTTCGGAAATTTATATCTATTTCCGCTATTTTTATATGTTAGTGGGATTTATTTGTAGAATTTGGGTTTCAATGATCTCTCGAGACCCCTTATCATGTCAATATATATATATATATATATATATATATATCATCATCATTATGTCTTTAGTCCTAGAACTGGTTAGACGCGTACTTACGTTGTTTCCTATTCTGAGGTAACCCATTTGTTTTCATGAAATTTCCGCAGTCTACATCTTTTACTACCTGCGTGCAATAGTTCGATCCAAGTCTTCTTATACCTCTCTTTCTTTCCTATCTCTGCTTGTAAAATATCCCGCAATGTTCTCCAATTGCCTTAGAACGTGTCCTGTCTTTCTATTTCTTCTTTTCTTTTTGTTTTCGATAGATATCTTTCTTCTACTACTATTTTTAAAAACTCTTGGTTACTAATTTTGTTTGGCAATGCTATCATCAACATATATCTGAAGCACCACGTTCTAAAACGATTTTACCTTTTCCGGTCTGCTTCTCCTCCTTGTCGTCCCAATTTTATACCCACACAGTATTGTGCTCCACACATATGAATTTCAACAATTTCTTTCTTGTTTTCATGTTTGTTGTCTTCGAACGTAGCCGCTGCTCATTCTTGCTAGATATAGCCCGTATCCACTTCTGTTGTTTTCTAAATATATACCCTACTTCACCGTTATTCTTGGTATGTGAAGGGAGTTAAACAGCCTTCGGCTACCAAGATCCTCCCATTACTTAACCGCTTTCCAAATTAAGTTTTCCAATAAATCCTTTGGCACAGTCAACGCTTATTGAAAATATTGCAAAACCAACACTTGTTGCTCATAATAATCATCAAGTTCAAATACAATTATTCTCTTCGTCATTAGGTTTCCGTCTTGGAACTGGTTGGACATGTACCTCCAATGATTTCTATTCTGAGCTAGTCTACACATTTCCCTAAAATTTTCACAGCCTACATATTTGACTATCTGTGTGCAATAGTCTAAGCTAGGTCTACCCCTATCTCTCTTTTTTCCTATTGCTGCTCTAATACATTACGTACTATTTTTTCAGGTCTTAGTATGTGACTCATCATCCTATCTCCCCTATTTTTTACTGTATTCCACATATTTCTTCTTTTACCTACCATTTCTAGAACCTCTTTGCTGTTAACTTTGTCAGTCCGTGATATCTTCATCATACTTCTGTAGCACAACATTTCAAAAGCTTCTATCTTTTTCTTGTCCACTTTTTCCACTGTCCATGTTTCACATACATAGTGTTGTGCTTTGCACAAATGCTTTCAGCAATATTTTCCTTGTTTCTATGTTTGTTGTCTATGAACAGAGTAGTTGCTTTTTCTTGTTAAATGCAGCACGACCTTGTGCTATCCTTTGTTTTATATGTTTTGCACTTTTTTATCTTGTGTTATTTGACTTCCTAGGTAAACAAAATCGATAACCCCTTGTAAGTTCTCGTTTTCTATTTGTATTCCGGTTTTGGACTTATTTTCCCTTTCTTTACATACTAGCACTTTAGTTTTACTTTTGTTAATTTACTTACCGTACCTCTCTATTAAAATTGTTTCCATTTTATTAAGAGCTGCTTCTAACTCTTTTCTCCTAGACGGTGATACCGCTATATAATCTGCAAATATAAGCATATAAATCTTTTGTCCCTGCATAGTAATTCCAAATGTCTTCCTGCATTTGAAAGTACTCATTGCCTCTTCGATGTACAAGTTAAAAATTAACCGTGATAGGGCACATCCCTGTTGCACCCCTTTCCCAATATTTATTTCTCTACGTTCTTGCTTTAATTCTATTACCGTTGTTTGCACTTTGTATAAGCTATGAACTATCCGTCTATCCTTAAAACTCATTTCAATCTTTTTGAGTACTTCAAACATTTTTTTTCCATTTAAGGTTGTATAATGCTTTTTGCAGATCTACAAACCTTACATTTCCGCTTTATTTTTTTCTATCGTTTTCTCCATTATTAGCTTCAGTGTTCCCCTGTTTCGTCTAAACCCAAATTGATTTTTGCCTAGTATTTCTTTGACTCGTTTTTCCATCCGTCTTTGTACAATTCTAGTTATTATTTAAAATACTTGTACTGTCAAACTTATTGCTCGGAAATTTCACATGTATCGGGGTTTCTCTTTTTAGATATAGTGACTTATGATGTTACGTTTGAAATTTTTGGGTATCTTGCCTGTTTCATACATATAACCTACAAGTTGGAAGAGACGTTCCGTTACAGCTTATCCAGCAGCTTTTAGAGTTTCGACTTACACCTTATTTATAAAGAGTGCCTTACCATTTTTCAAACCCTTTAATGCTAATTCAAACTCATCTCTAAGTATAGGATATCCCAAGTAATCGCTTTCAATATCTGATATCTTTTCTAATGCTGTTAGTTCCTCTTCTGCATATAAATTCCCTATATATTCTTGTCATCCAACCCCTTTCTCTACATTTTCTATAATGACGTTTCCTCCTGCGCCTCATATATTTTTGCTATACGGTTTTATATCGTTAAAATTTATTCTAAATAGTTTGTTTTGCTTCATCTGGCTTTCCTATTTCCATCTTAGTTTGTACATCTTTGCACTTTCATCAATCCATTGTTTTTTAGCTTTCCGGATTTGCGAATAATTTCAAACTTTATGGCTTTGTATCTCTGTTTTCCTGCATCATATTGTCTGTGTTTGTATTTTCGTCTTTCTTCTATTAAATTCAGGATATCCTTTGTTTCAGGGAAATGTGTAGGTAAGTTCAGAATAGGAAACAATGAGGGTACGCGTCTAAGCAGTTTCAAGACTGAAGACCTACTGATGACGATGATCCTTTGTTATCCATGGTTTCTTATTTTATTTTTGTGCATACCCCAGAATGTCTCTGATCACTATGTTTAAGCTGGATTTAATGTTAGTTCATTCTGTTTCTATTTCTTTCGTATCAGAAATTTTGCCCATGTCTTTCAGCAATTCATTTGACTTTTTTGCAAATCCCTTGTGGATATCTATACCTTTTAGTTTCTCAAAATCAAAGTGCCTTTTACCATTCCATTTTTCAAATTTTTAAATTTAAGCGCGGCCGTCATAGTTACGATTTTGTGGTCATTGTCTATATCTGCCTCTGGGCAGCTTCCACAATCTTTTACTTGATTCATAAACCGTGGTCTAACAAGAATGTAACCTATTTGATATCTTCGTATATCTCCTGGCATGTTGCATGTGTATCATCTTATAGTATGATAGTTAAATAATATGCTTGTAATAGTTAAATTGTTTTTGTCGCAGAATTCTACCAGCCTATCTCCTCTGTCGTTTCTTGTGCCTAATCCAAATGCCCTGCCCTCACCTACCAATGCACTAAAATCTCCCGTAATTATTAAAATTTCATGTCATTTTACGTATCTTAGTATGTCTTCGATATCTTTGTAGAGCGCCTCTACCTCCTCCTCACTACAGCTAGAGGTGGGCATGTATACTTGTAGTATTACTGTTTTTACCGGTTTAGACTTTAATCTAACAATGAGTACTTTTTCGTTCTTTTGTAAGTAGTGTTCTACACAATGTCCTATCTTTTCTTCGCATAACTATACCCACACCCGAATTTCCTTCCTCTGATCCTGTATGAATTACCTTAAAGTCTCTGCTCCAAAAATTCCCCGCTTCTGGCCACCGAACTTCAGTAATCTCTACTATATTTAATTCTAACCAATCCTTTTCAACTATATATATATATATATATATATATATATATATATATATATATTGCTATGGTAAGGGGGTTGTTTAGAGGTGTATTGAGTCGTATGGGTCGCGTATTAAATGTAAATAGCAATAGAAATTAGAAAACTGCATTTCTTTAACAAGAAAAATAAATAATTCGCATATTATGCAAAGAGCAAACATTTAACACCTTGTATAAGGACCGCAATTAACTTTAATCAATGCCAGTAAGCACATTTTTAAATAATAGAACACATATTCAACTGAAAGATAATTATACAAGCAATTAAACTACTTCAAGAAGCGTTCCTAAATTTATAAACAAACAATTAAAATCTAGTAAGTCTTCACGCAATTACGCATGTGATAAAGAAACAATAAAAAAGCGCTTTGATAAGAAACGCACTTTCAAAAATAAGTTTTAAACACGAGACATGAACAGAAACACGTAGATTTACGTCACTCATGTTACATCAGTTATTTGTTCAATTCCCCAAAAGCTTTATCTACACAAATAACAACCATAAGCTAAATTAAAAACCAATAATTATAACAAAACAAGCGGTCAAATATCGTGAAATAATAGAAATACGAGCATAATACGTAACCACAGAATAATTTTACCAGAAATAAAGCTTAAAGACTCCTAGGAATACCCAAAACAATCATGGTTAGTTACAAGACTTTGAAAGACGGTTTTGATAAACCAATCAAAATTTAGATAGCGAAAACTATACAACGCCCAGAGTTGATAAGGAGGCCCAGTCTCAATTTGAACCACGTCGAACCTAATTCACTGTTACTCGAAAATTTACGCGTCAAAATAAATTTCAAATTAAATTATTAAATTTTGTGAAAAGTGGTGTTCTATAATATTTGATGACAAATTACATTGAAGATATATGAAAAAGCTTTCGCCGTTTGCTGAAAACGTGAGTAGAAATTTGTTAATTAATTTAAATTAGATGTTTATAATAATGTAGAACTCTAAGTGGTATTTAGAAGGATATGAGTTGTATCTAAGTTAGGATATCCAAGCGTGGCATTCAGAAATCCAAGTTGTATCTAGGATCGAGAAATCTAAGTGGTATCCAGAAGGATCTAAGTTAGGATATCTAAGTGTTATCCAAGAAGATCTGAGTTGCATCTAAGTAGTATATAAGTGGGGAGATCTAAGTGTGGTATTCAGAAATCCAAGTTGTATCTAAGCGTGGTACTCAGAATTCTAAGTTGTATTTAAGTTGTATTTAAGTTGAGAGATCCAAATAAAGCACGAGGTGAATTTTGAAAACAAGGATTAACAATACTGAATAAAATTATTGGTTCAAACTCACGTGAAGGAGCACAAAGCAGAGCATTGTTTTCCAATTGAAACTTAAGTACTTGGATTTTCCCCACGTTTTTACTCCTACATGGACAGCAACTCCATCTCAAATCGTTCATCCAGTTACCCAGTTATTAGTGGATGCTGTTCAAACCACCATCCATTTAAGTCTAAATTATGCCTCCGTCTCAATTTAATGTGCCACCAGCACTCTCGTTCGAGAAATACTTAGTTCGCTTACCTCAGTAGCATCCTGTTGTACTTGTACAATTATTTATACTAATTTATTTTTAGCCCGTTTAATTCGGTAGCACCAACTCGTGTATTTAAAACACTTTTAAAATATACAACAAACTGCACTATGTCGCAGCTTTTAATTTTAAATTATGATGTTTTCTCGATGCTACTTAATGTACTCGAAGCGGACCAGAAGATTAAGAGAGCCCTACCGCCCCTGGAAAAAGCTTTTATAATCTTCAAACCCCTTCTTTAGTCACGTATTTCTGTGGCTTTCGCTGAACTATCACGTTCGTTACAAACAATTCTCAAAATTCCTCCACTCACAACAAAACGAACTTTTAAAACTCAGAATTCACTCCTTCCACCATGGCATTGCCACGAAAAACGCTATCAGTTTCAACCGGCGACGCTTACCCAGAAAATCTTTCCTTTCCATTTACTCTGATCACCTGCAAACACGCCCATAGCGCCTGCGTCTCTATTTTTCTTGCAGTCATGCGTTCATAACTACTATTTTCTGTCTCACGCGTGTTTCCCTTACTTTTGTCAAGCCCCACTATCTACGGTTGCCGTTCTCTCGCTTAAAATTCGCCTTGAAAATCGATATCGTCGACAAAGATCTTGCATCTTTGTTTCACCCACTTGTTTTTTAAAATATACTTGTCTGTCACGCGCTTGAAAACTGCTTGTTTTTCTATCAGCTAATGTATCCTCTGTCTTCCTTGATTGCTTGCGAACGATTCTGTCCCCTAAAATTACTGATTTTTGCTTTACAAATACCATACTCATTCGTTAACCTGGCTTTTCCCGCTGTACAATACCTTGAAATGTTATCGCCTAGTCTTCTAGCTTTCAAAGAAATATTTATTTACTTAAATCTCTCGTTCTCTGAACTCCTCGAAATTTTGGTTCAGTTATTTTGTAGACTTCTACGAATTAAATTAACGTACCTTTTAGTTTACGATGCTAAATAAATATTTGTTAAATCAGTTATTGATTTTTATATACCGCGAAGCTTTAATATTTGTTTGCAATAGTCAATCTTGTATTAAATTAGCGTATCCAAGTTATTGATTTTTTCCTACCACGAAGCTTTAGTATTCTCTATGGTTGTATACTAAAGTATACTAAAGTATGCAAACTCTTGATTTGAAGCGTAATACATAAACTAATATTTTTCTATCTACAGGGTCGTTGTAAAAATACCTTCTGGGCTTATTTACACACGTTGACCTTTAACCTACACAGTAATATATATATATATATATATATATATATATATATATATATATATTGCTATGTACTACTGGAATTATCGAGCCCCTACGTTAGGCTGTTATATTATTATTGCTATGCTCCCTAAATTATTCGCACCCCTTCGTTTGGGCGACCATATTATTATTGCTATGTATAAACAAGATTGTAATTATCTCCTCCGACGTTGGGCTGTCTTATTAATATTGCTATAAATTCCCTCCAGAAACTTAACTGGATTTTATCTTGAACCAACCTTGTCTACCAATAACAAAATTTGATACGTTACCGCCTTACTTGTTATCAATATCGTATTCAACTTATAACTCCTTAAACTGTTTAAATTATCAAATCACTCTTATTAACTTTATCTTATGACCTCGACTAGCATTTATTTGGATTTATAAAATTCAGTTAATTCGATTCTATATAATAAAACAAATATTATGTACAGTTTTTGTAAATTATTTGAAATACACTTTTCAATTAATTAATGTTATAAATCTCATTTATCAAAAATCATATGCTTTTTACTCAAAACCCAAAGTCACCAAAAAACCTATTATCTTTATAAACAAAGTGTAGAACGTTCTAAACCTCTTATCATATCACGCACTTTATACGATTCAAATCCTTTGTTTTGGTTAACTTTGTCACATTTATTTATTTTAAGCAAAATCAATATTCAAATAAAAATATAGAAAAATAAAAATGCCTTATAATTAAAATCTGACCTGGTCTATTTTCTTCGCATCTACGCATCCATTTGAATAAAAATTATCTTCCCCCAATTCAGGATTATTACATGCCTATTCGAAATATTGTCTACCCACACGCTTGAACCATTGCATTTAAATTATTGCCATCACCTTCTGGACTACCATTATTAACTTATACTTATGCACCCCAATTTATTGTCATCTCATTCAGACTTATTACTTCTTATCAATCTCCCCAACTTAGAATTGGATTATCATCATTTATTTTCCCTTGACTTAGAAATTGTCTTATTCTCCACCAGAACTCAGAATTACATTTATTCTCCACGAACTCAGAATAGAAAAACTTTAGAATAGAATTCTTATTGTCATTGTCCCCTGACTCGAAGTTACATTTATTCTCCACGGACTCGGAAATCGTAGTTTATTTTCCCCATACTTAGAAGCCCTATTATTAATATGTTTTAGTATAAAATAAAATTCCCCAAAATCTACTTACGTTTAATCGGCAATCATAATTTTCATCTTGGCACTTATACTATTTTTCACTTTGAATTATTATTACGTATCACTTTATTTCATAGTGGCGCACTTCGGCCTTTGTTGAAGACAAAACTGACTTCGTTATCACTGTACCTGTTAATATATCTTTTCTCTCCTACTCCGTAAGTGGGTATGGTCTACAAACTCGTCGCTCATTTTTAACGAATCAAATCTTTGCATTTAAAGTAGTTTCTGATGTAATTTTCTGCTTTCCAATAATTGTGACCTGGTCGCAGCTGTCTTCGTTATCAAACATGCGGTGTTTTGATGAATCTAATTGCTTTTCCATAAACAACTGATACAATTCGGCTTCTAATTTTCATATCTGCATGTTATTTACGCAATTTTAATCACCTCTCTTTATCAAAGTTCTTAACTACTTGTACGCATTCACATAATGCATCTCGAAGCTCTATTTCTTATCTCCGTATTAACCTAATTGTTTGGAAGTCTTTTGAATGCGTGTTTAATTACACTTTATTATGTTTAGTTGTAAATGCGCTTGCTTCTACTAAAAAATATCATTGTTTACATTGCCTAAACTAACTAAAACTTTATCTACAGGGTATTAAATATTTACTATCTACTTAATGCATGTCTTCCTGGTTTCTACGCTAACTATGCGTCCTTCTATGTTTATTTGCGTCGCTTAAAACTACTTATACTTTATATACAGGGTGTTGACTGCTTACTATTTACAAACTATCTCCATTTCTCAATTCTGTACTAAACAAATGCAGTTTTCTGCTGCCTATATTAATTTCTCATTTCTAAACGACCTTTACTATAAAGTACACCCTTAAACAACCCCTTATCACAGCATAATATATATATATATATATATATATATATATATATTGCTGTGGTACACTATAAAGACCTCGCCAGAGTAAAAAAGCATTCGAGCCCCAACGTTGGGTCGTCATAAATTGCCGTGGAACCCTCTTAAATTAGGTTGGTCTGGACCTCACCAGTTTTCAAAAAGAAATTTATTTTCAAACATATAAAATTTTTACAAAACTTTCTTACCCGTATTCTGCTTTATCGAATTATTTTCTTCATCAGCTTCCCTGGCTAGCTCAGCTGTGCTTCTTTTCGTATACCTAAATTTACTCTCATTCTCTTTACCGTTCACACACCATACAATAAAATCACAAAATAATACAACAATCATACAATATTTATTAACCACTATTTACAAATAATAATTCAAAGTTGATTACAGTTCGGTGCTCAAGTTACACCTCAATACATGCTATCTTTGTAAAGTCCAAGTTTTTAAAATGAAAATTTTTAACACATTTAATGCAACAGAAGTAAATAAGCCCCAAATAATACCTGACCTTGGTTTCTTATTACACACTGGGGTATGGTGAGCTCATGATAACCCAGTTAATCAATGTATGCTTTCCACTTTGCATACTACTACTACAAACTTCAAAAAAAAACCCATGTACTCTTAACAATTAAATTTATAATTCAACAAGCAAGTCAATAAGCTTTACATACACCTTTTGTTTTATATTCAAAATACCATATTAATAGTTAGCTATACGTATTCTTTTCAATACGTAAAATAACGAAAAATACCATCAAAGTTCACTCTCACACATCACAAAAATTCCAACAGTTTATAAAAAAACAGCAAATTCTAATGCGTAACCTGAAAAAACTTGAAGATTCCATGTCCGTTGACAATGTATTATGTTCCTGAACCCCTCGGCCTAGTGATTTTGCGTGCGTCTCCACTAGATGTTTAAAGATGAACACCATCTAAGCTGCGCTTTATGCTACCCATCCAATATCAATTTCAATATCCAAATCCATGTATATTACACTTGTTTATTATCGCATTACTAATTTACGAGCTTGTTAAGGTATTCTTTGGACCTCAGTTAAATTTAAATAAACTCGACACAATTTGCGTTTCTAACTATAAGGCCACAACAATCTGATACTGTACTATTGAATTTACAAATTTTTAATACTTATAAGTCTCGTCAGTAGATTTTTGTACGTCGTAAGCGATGCAAAACAAAAAAGATACGAGAGAGCTATTAATTCCTTTAGCTGATTTATATCATAAACCAGGCCCCTCTCGGCCACACTTTACGCTAAATACCTAATTGCAAAATAACATTTCCGCAAATTTTGGTGTAACTGTTCTAAACTTCTAGAAATATCCCCGCGTCAATCACGCTATTCACGACAAAACTATTACTTGTTCCTCTGTTCTAAAACTACCTATTTCGACCAATCATACATTTCAGTGACGTCTTATAACCCCGCCTGTAATATCTCTGTTCCCGTCTTATGCATATTTGATGTCGCGTTCTAACCTTGCTTGAGTGATAAAAAATCGATATAGCTGCCCGCGTCCTATGTCTACCCCACGTGAATTGAATACGTGCCTACTAAAATGCATGTTTCTATGCCCGTCTCATTCTGTAACATATTATTAATTGTGCATCCTTTCTGCTCTTTACAAAGCTCTTGTTAGTGTTTATTACTAAAACACCGACGGTTACACAATATTTCCTTGAAGCTCGCTCTGTTATCTACAGAAATAACCGAAAGGTGACCTTTCCAACGTGCAGCTGTGCCTAATTAATGATCGTTTAAAATAACATTTCTAGGAGTTTGTTTTCATGGTATTCTATATAACCGACGTCTGTCTGTTTGTTAAGCAAAGCTTTTTGCCTTGAGATTATTAATTTTTCATGCTCTTATGCGTTTTCTGACGTTATAACCCCTTAAATTAAAATAAATTAAATTAATTACTAATTTCTGTTGGCTTATAAACCTGATTTTCTTTGCGAATCTATTACCTTCTAATCCCTAGTTATAAAATTATGTCAATACTTTTTAATTTAAATTAAATAAATGAAGTTAAATAAATGAAATTAATTTTGCGCGTATATAAACGGTTCCTTTCTCTATACAGGGTGTTAGGAAATTGCTTTGTTGACCTCAAATTTAACCCTTTAAATCCACTACATATATATATATATATATATATATATATATATATATATATATATATATATATATATATATATATATATACAGGATTGGGATAAAGTATGGAACCAAGCGAATATCTTTAAAACGAAAAGGCCGATAATTATGAAACTTTGTAGATAAATGCAATGAAGCAAAATGCATCTGATGTGATTTTTTTTGTGTTAATAATGTACTTTCTGTTTAGCCGGAAATGCCCTCAATTTTTTTAATTAAATGGGACACCCTGTATATTTTTGCAGATCTTGATAGATCTTGTTATTTCGAATTCACACATATCAGGATTAATGGAAATAATCTGTAAAAACGAGACACTAAGGCACTTTAGTACAATCACTTTTAAGTTTTTACGCATTAGAATAAAAACCATTTAGATTAGCAAATTGGTGTTTACTTTGTATTAAACGTGTACTGTTTAGTAAAGTAGCTGTTGGAAAAATGTCAAGACAAACTGTCAAGTTAATTGTAATTTACGGTAATAAATTATCCGGTTAAAAATGGTACATTTAAGTGAGAAAGATCGTATTGAAATATTAATGATGATTGGTTTTGGCGATCGTGTTAGAACTAGGGAAGAAGTTTGTCATATTTTTAATGATTTACATCCTGAAAGAAATCCTATATCACGTTCAACAGTTAGTAAAACATTACAACGTTTTAATGCAACAGGGATGGTCAAAAATTTGCCAAAAACTGGAAGACCACAGACCGCAACAAACGAAGCTATTAGACAAAACATTGCTATTGAATTAAAGAAATCACCTCAAACTTCTACCACAGATTTGGCACTAAACCACGGTATAAGTCGACGTTCTGTAGGGAAGATATTAAAAAGTGAAAAATATCATCCGTATAAAATACAATTAGTTCAAGAATTGTCTGATGATGATTTTGACCGACGGCTGGAGTTTTACGAACGAATGATGGACATCTGTAATGTCGACGAGCATTTTGCAAATAATGTAGTGTTTTCGGATGAGGCATCTTTTTGTTTAAATGGAACAGTTAATCACCATAACTCAAGGTATTGGTCAAATGAGAATTTTCATTGGATTTATGAAGCCCATACCCAACATCCACAAAAGTTAAATGTTTGGATGGGAATTGTGAAAAATAAGATTATAGGCCCATTTTTTGTAGACGGAAACTTGAATGCTGACAAGTATTTAGATTTACTAAATAACCAAATTATTCCTGCACTCCATCAAAATGGGCAGTTACCACAAAATGTTTGGTTTCAACAAGATGGAGCGCCTCCTCACTATGATAGACGGGTTTTGAATTTTTTAGATGCAAATTTTACAAATCGATGGATTGGACGTAGAGGATTTGTAGAGTGGCCTGCTCGTTCTCCAGACCTCAGTCCGTTAGATTTCTTTCTTTGGGGTTACTTAAAATCACGTGTTTACGTTAGACGACCAACATCCCTGCAGGAATTGAAACAAAGAGTCATCGATGAATGTGAACTCATCCATGGAGAAGTCTTGGAAAGAGTAATTTAGGAACTTATTAATAGACTTGCATATTTAGGAAGTAAACGGCCAGCATTTTGAACATTTAAAATGATTTTGTTTAAATTAAATTCAATATTATTCTCATTCTCGTTAATGTTATAAATAAAATTTGTTATTGAGTAAATGTAAAGTGCTTTAGTGTCTCGTTTTTACAGATTATTTCCATTAACCTCGGTATGTATATATTCGAAATAACAAGATCTATCAAGATCTGCAAAAATATACAGGGTGTCCCATTTAAATAAAAAAAATTGAGGGCATTACCGGCTAAACCAGAAGTACATTATTAACAAAAAAAATCATATCAGATGCATTTTACCTCATTGCATTTATCTACAAAGTTTCATAAATATCGTTTTTTTCGTTTTAAAGATATCCACTTGGTTCCATACTATATCCCAACCCTGTATATATATATATATATACATATATATATATATATACCTGTTATTTAGATTATAAGATTTTATTTTCCATATTTTAAAATGTTTAGGTTTGTACGTTACTATATGCAAATTGAAGGTTTGTTTACATCACGTTATAATAGGACGATTACGTAAATGTGCGTTTCTGACTTTTGTAAATATTCTTTTGAGACTGTATGTTCAGTTAACAATTTGCACAAAATATTTACCGAGATTTCTAATTTTTCTTTCTGTATGACCCACTTCACTCGACGACGGTTTTGAAGTAGCCCGAAATCTAATTGTTTTTGATTTCTGTACTAACCTTCTCTCTCTTTTTTTGCGGTATTCGGTGTAGGCGATTTTCTTTACTAATTTGCTTTTTTTTCTTTTCTACACGGAATACCGTAACAACTTGGGTTCAGTGTAGCAGCATGCCAACAATTTTTCTACTTACCGTTGTTTTAGGCTATTATTGAAAACGCAAGAACCTATATAAGTAGGGGTAAATGGATGTCGACATTATCTATTCGAAAACTTTTATTAAAAATGTTTTCATGTACGTGATCCCTAAATTGTGGTTCATTATTAATCTTGATTATTATTAGGGCGATAGTGGAAAATTTTTATCTATTGAACATTAAGATTTATTAGTTGGTGCATTAAAAAGTTAAGCAAGTGGTTCATATTCACTGCTATATAAGTATTCTTTTTTTTTGTACTTAACGAAATTATGATGCTGGTCAGATACGCCTGTGTAAAGAAACGGTGTGCTGTGAACTACAAATATCCATAGCACCCATTGTGTTATACAGATGTGTGATAATGTGGTGTTAATGCATTAAGATTCATTAGTTGGTGCATTAAAAAGTTAAGCAAGTGGTTCATATTCACTGCTATATAAGTATTCTTTTTTTTTGTACTTAACGAAATTATGATGCTGGTCAGATACGCCTGTGTAAAGAAACGGTGTGCTGTGAACTACAAATATCCATAGCACCCATTGTGTTATACAGATGTGTGATAATGTGGTGTTAATGCAGATTTATGTGGCAATTACTACAATATAAATGCTCATGGCAACTTAAGAGCCCTGACAATGTCATAGGAGTCCATTCTTGATATCTTTTATTTAGACTTTATATTATTCGTAGTGGTTTATCAGTACCCAAACTCTTATAACAGCACTAAAGCATATGCCAATGAGCTGTTAAAAATTATAGCAAACACTGTCTAATTTACCTTCCCTCCATATAAATAGAAGCATTCTCTTCTGCGTGGTTCATCCGGTAGGTATTTATAAACGTGGATATTTTCTAATAGCACTTCTCAAATAAATTATACCCGTGAGACTGTTAAGTACTGCATTAAATAAAAAAGCTGTCATTTGTAACTGTATTATAAATTACACTTACTTACATGCCTTTCATTGGACATTTTGCTCGAATCATAGGGACATGGAACATAGAATTTTCTTAAAATAATTTTATTTAAAAATAGCAAATATATTACCGATCTTGTTTGCATCATAATAAAAACTATGTTTGATGTCCTTTTTAACTTTAAATCTATTAAAAAACATTATATCTTAACCAATTTAATTTCTCTTTCATTATTGCCACGTTTTAAAATTATCTTTGAATTAATGTCTATTGCAAGTTTACTATTTTTCTTGTAAATTAATACAAGGTTTTTAAATTTTATTCCGCATTAAAAACTAATTATAATCAGTAATGCACTAATTATTTATGGAAGAATTTTATGTAATAGCTATCAATAAAATGTTCCAAAAAACATTTCTCATAAATCTCATTCAAGAGCACGAATATTAAGGACAGGTCTATGTTTCAGGTGACGCGGGAACCTTACTTTAGCTTATTGGTTAGTGCTAATTTTACTTGAAGATCAAAAAACTTCAACCACAAAATAATTTCACTAGTTTTAGGTATCTCATTGCTTGTTAAAATGTCCTTCCTCTTATTGAAATTCGTACTTAAAACAAAGCCAGGTAACTGAGACAAAGAACAAGACGTCATTTCATATTTTATCCATTTCCACTTTTATCAATTCTAGAAGATTTCATTGGTAGTTGATAATGATATGGTTGTTATCTAGAATGGGCATTGTATTCCTTTTTATAGGAGTGCATCTCCTTAGAAACGATGCAATCATTTTTAAATTCTATCAATGCAACTCGTATTATTTGAAATTTGGTAAAGGATGAACATTGTAACAGATTATTTAGAAACGTAGTATTCTTACATAGGTACTTATGTTCTACTTTTGATATTTTAATCTACTTCTTCTTCCGCAAAATACAATTACGATATTTCTAGTTTTACTCACTTACACTATTCCACACATCAATAAAACTACACCATTGTGGACACCGGAATCTATTTTTTATGACCTTCTAGAACAAATTTTCAGGCAGTATTAAACTTTAGGGACGACTTTCGATTCAAATCTTCCTTATTAGCCTGCTGCGTGATCCTTGTTACTATTCTGTATGTACGAGTTCCTACACTGAAGAAAGTATTGTAAAATCTATTACAATTGTAGTGAAGTTTACTACAATTTGTGGTTCCATATGAAATAGTAGTGATTGTAATATTCACAGTTTTGTAGTATATTATTATATGATGTATTAACATACATTCTAGTAATTTTTCGGCGAAAAGTGTAGTGAAATTTTCAATATTGTACGTGGTATCACTTCATATTATAATGCTTAAATGTTTCTCTAGTTAATTACCACTACAATTCCCGCCAATAAAATTTAATAGAGCTTGTTGCAATTTTTATATTTGAAATTGTGTTCTTTAAAATTTTAAATTGTAAAAATTAAGATTCGATGTTGCAATTTTTACCATTATGTAATTGTTATTTTACTATTTTAAATAGTATAATCCTTAGAACCATAAATTGGAATTTTAACAATTCTGAATTGTAATGATTACTATTTTATTGTACTTGCAATAAATTGAAGAACGCAGAAAACAAAATTTTTACAAAATTTATTTCGGTAAAACAAGTATAAATATCACATCACCACATCAAACTTCTAATTACAGGAAATGATATTTACTCTTTAAAATAATTCAATGCACTTTTGGGAAGATGAAGGATAAGGTAAAGGTATTGCAAGCTACGTGTCGTCCATGTTTATTTATATTTGACAGCAGTTGCTATTGCTGAAAAAATTGGCTTCACTTTATTTGCAGTGGAATTAATCCACAATGTCAGACATAAGCTATAATATAACCAAAGGAAGGTACTTACCAGTTTAAACTACATCATCAAACACAATCTAAATTCGTTTCAGAGCTTTTCGTTAATACCATTCCATGTTACTCCAAGTTTAGAAATTGATTTACTAACATCATCATAGCTATAGTATTACGACAGGGGCATACGAATTAAAAAATTGATGTATATTTGCAGTGTTCGACCTTCATAATCACGAGTAAATATATAAAGTATTCCATGTGCATTCGTGTACAAAATGAATATGGCGTCTTGCATCTATCAGTACCATATGCTTGCTGGAGTTGGCTTTTACAATATGGGTTCTATAAAAGCAAATGCAGTTTTTTAGGGGTATACAAACTCTAATACTTTTACTTACACCTAAGTAGAAAGGTTTTTTAACTTTTTGTCTAATAAAAAGCCGTTTAACGCCAACTTACCTGATCTTGCTTGGCGATCGGTATTTTAAGGGGCGGTTTACATAAATTTTTTTTCAGCTACTAATTTAAAATAGACCCAAATGATAAAACCCCATATTATCCAAAGATGAATGTCACAGTATTTAACACAAGCAACAAAATTAAGTTCTACTCCTAATTGGACAATGATGCCCGTAACTAAAGGAAAAGGAGCCTCTTGAATTTATCAGTTATAAGTATCAAACCAAATTAACTGGTACATATAAATCTATGCAAATACAATTAGGTGCTTTTCTATATAAAAACGTCTTGTTTACAATACGCTTTTAACTAAGCGCACACCAAGGTAGATGTCCTCTTAATAAAAACAAGTTTTATACAACCAATTATGAAATGTATATTGGCATGAAATATGTAGTAGATGGAAAACAAAAATTTAATGACTTACAGATAATTAACCTTGCACAAGGCTCAAGCGATCTTGTCATGTAGGACAAAATTGAAGTGATATGCAATCCACTAATCTAACTTGTTGAAGGAATGCGTTTACAACAAAAACAAATTTCAGACGTTATAGCAATTTTTTTAAGTCCGCGATTGCGTTTGCGAACTTGTTTTACTAACAATTCCAAATTTATAACCACCGTCATTTAAATCACTTAACTATCTCATCGGGATTTAAACCCAGCACCTTGGGCATAGTAGTCACACGCATACCAACTACACCACGGAACTGCCATCTATTTCGGTCCACGATCAGCTTGTTCTTAGCTTTTTGAAAGTGATGGTGTTGCGGATGTTTGCAACAAAAGTTTTATAACCGTAAATTTACGAGACGACATCTATTGGGGTAAATTTACTATGCCTTCCGTGTCTTTCAATTCGTGTCAATGTTTGCAAATATACTTTCCTGGGCTGGTAACTTGCTGAAGCATGTCGGTGTTTTTCTAATTTAATATGCATAATGTGAAGTGCCGATCCTTTGCTGGCAGCAAACGCGTGTACAATCTTCTATAAAATTATCAGGGTACTTTTGCTTTAAAGTTTATTTAATTAACCCAAATTAATAAATAAATCAACTAAATATGCAGTTTGTATTTGAAGCTGGGTAGGTACGTCTATTTTAACAATATTTTATCACATGGGGTTTAGCCTTACGATCTAGGTACAGGAAAAATGTTCAAGCTATGGTATATATCTCAATAGCTGACTCCAGTTCCGGTTCTTCGACCAATCTACGGCGCTTGCATCTACAGTGATGTATCAAGCAGCGGACTGCTATTATAAAACAGATTACTCCAAGCACGAGCAATAGTGTAATTGGAAAAATTCCCATTTGGATGGCGTTTGATAAAGCATTAGAGGCTTCTATAAGACATAAATATTGCTACAAGAAAGCCAATACATTCAACTTACGATCAGAAGTAATTGATCTTTCCGAGTTGCTCTTGACAATAGACATTGGATGAACGCTGGCGGCCATTTTGTAAGCTGAAATTAAAAAAAAAATTAATATAGGTCGAACTGTTTAAGCTTCCATTAGCTTAACATTTATAAGGACAAGTTTTACGTACAGAATAATAAAATTAACCGATATTCTTTGGTTTAAATTTGTTTAATATTTTAAAAACAAAGTTTCTGCTTTGAAGGTACAAGCAAAAGTTTATAAGCATAGATTGATGGTAAAAGTTTACCATTTTAGATATACTTGGTTGTTTTGTTTTTGTTTGAAATAAGATAAAGAAATATACCGCATTAGTTTACGCGCCACAGGAATTTCCATGTTAAATCCTTGATGTTCAAATATTGAGCCTACAAATTATTTTAGAAAAAAACTATAAACATAATCTTTTTTGCAGAGGAAGGAACTGTACCTGCAATCATATTACTTATTTATTTACTTCTCATGCAAGGTTTAAAATTGAGGAAGTTGAACGGCTATTTTAGTAAACAGGTTTGTTTTTGATGTATTTCAGATAATTTTGCATTTAGACAGTGCATTCTAGTGCCTGAAATCCATTTTAGTTTCTAAGAATATGACATATTTATTTCCTATCACATGTTCTGTTTGTTTTAAATTTTCAAGGATAAGAAATTTTTGACATATGCAACGCATTGGCGTTACGTTAAATAGAAAGAGAACATTTTGAACCTTAGACGAGCAGATTAATATTGATTAGTCCTGTATATTCTAATTTCACAAATGGTATTGTTTTTTAAGTGAGGTATTTCAATAAACTTTTAGTTCTATAAAGGGCAATTCACTTAAAAACCACAAAAGCATCGTTGTACTTTTATGTAATACATATTTAAACGCAACTCAAGTCAGTAAGTTATCAAACAATCGTCAAACAGAAAAACAGATTTCAATGTTATAACAGTTTTCGCACAAAATTAAGAAATCTTTTGTACATTTTCATTAGAAATAATTCAATTTAATAATATACCAAAACAACTAGAGTTATAGTTTACAATGTACTAAGACAAAACGAAAATAAGTTATTACTTTGTAGTTAAATACAAAGAAAGAGTCGATGGTTTAGTAAAATTCACAGAGAATAGGTTATGAACCAAACATCATTATGAAATATAGAGTTACGATGCATCAACCCAGTTACATAAGGAAAAATTAAACATACATCTTTTGCGTCAATTGGAATGTTATACAATGACTACTTTCACTTGAGGAATCTAGAAGCTAGACAGCCACCGAAATATAATTGATTAACTATTTGCAAACCAGTAAAGAATAGATATGTAAGAAATTGTTATTGATAAGGAAAGTCGAAAAACCAAATTGGCTAGGAAGTACCAAGTTGATTTCAGCAGGTGAAATGAATGGTCATAATTAAATTGGCACTCAGTTGTAAGGTTAGTATACATATTTTGAAATTGTTCTTTTGTTATATGTGATGGTTTATGAAACTTATATAGCCGGCCATTATAAGTCCCCACCTGTATTTTAGGTTGCAATGTTTACTTTATTATATATCCAAGCCTAGAAATTGGAATTAAAGCTAACAAAGGTGATAATGTGGTTAAATGGTTATATGAATATTGTTATGCTATTTGCATTGAATTAGACGTAGGAAACTTTAAAATTTTGTATATACCTGTTTTCACCTGTTATGCAACTTGTGTTGAAATTTACTTAGATAACCTTAAAAACATTATATGTACATGTTTACAGGAATAGTAATATGATATTGTGTTACAGATAGATTTATGTGCCGCTGTGAGACTGTTCTTTTCTTGATTGAGTATACTGATTGATTGTGAGAGAAACTACAATCCACAGGAGGTTAATGCATTTGAAATTACAAGGATTACACGTCCTCCACAGGATTACTTTTACGTTAGACCGATTTGGCGTCCATAAATTTGACGGTGTTAAAAGCCTATGAATGTAATTGTTATTAGTAGCAAAGCTTGAAATTGCAATTAGTGAATTAGTAAATTAAGCAATTTTTTTTTGTTTCATTTCATTGTTTCTATAGGGCCCACAGTCGCACCACAGTAGTTAGCCGGTGCACTCTTAATTTTGTTTTGGGATTCCCGCCTCTTCCGGGAAATTTCAATTTCAAAAATTAATGCTCCATTCACCCATAATAACTAATTTAGTGTTAACGACCTATATTTGTTTAATTTCTTTGTTATAGATCTTGTTATCTTAGTTGCTATAGTATGGCACGTTAATTTTTGAACTTGTGTGTTTACAAGATGTTTCTTTTTGTTTTCAAATGAGTGTAGGCCTGTGCTCTGGGGGTTAGATTGGAAAGTTGAAAAAAATGTGTTAGTACGTCGTGGTGAGAAGCGTGCCTGGAAAGTTTCAGTCGTTCTATGTGGTCAATATTTTAAAAATGGCCAAAGTGAGAGTAGTCAATTGATCAGTGTACAACAAAATTATATATGATTTTTAAGATAACGTTTAATTTTTTTGTATTTATGTAAAATCTGGTACCGTGTGTTGTGTTTGGTGTAACTGCACAAGGAAATTGGACACATACCACAAAATTTGTTCTTCATGTAGTCGGTTTATATTGTTTTAGAATTTACGTCCAAGTAGGGACGATAATCGTTAATTCAAGTATTATGCAGATGAATTATAATAACTAGGTGAATTATTTGTACAAGAGCGAGTATGTTCTAAAGCTGTATCTGTTCTACGTAACTTGGAGGATAAGTACCTTCACGCGTTTATTCTGGATGTAAGTTGAGCCTTTGGTTTTTATCTTTTGTATTTTTTGTGTAATATACACCGCAGTAATTTGATTTTCTTTGTTACATTCTAATCAGTATTTGTAAATTTACTGTCTTCTTAATTTAGAAACCATTTTAATTTCTACTTATTAGAATATACGGGTTTTTTACGCATTTATTATGTCAAGTTAGCACAGTTAGGCAACCAACATTTCTCGTCCTTTATTTAATTCACTAGTCCACGTGTTTATATTTGCTATCTGGTGGCTTATCTAGGTACGTGGTTGATAAGAATTTCTAGAATGTTGCTAGTTTAATTGTAATTATATAAAGGGGCTGTTGTATCTTTGAAGGATAAAAATATACTCAAAATTACTTCTATTCTATATGGGATTTCCGCGATTATTCTTCAGAAAACCATTTTATAGATACGTTGGTTGAATGAGTTTACAATATTTCTAGCGTTAGTTCGCGTTGTTTCTTCTACGATAAATAATATGTACTCAATCGGATAGTTACAAAATTTTTATGATGAAAAATAATTTAACTTTATTAACTTAATATTATTAGTTGAAAATTTATGTTCTTTTTTAAGAAATATTTAATGTAAAAATTTTACTTTATTAATCAAGTTTCTAGAGACACAAAATATATGTGAACGAATTCGTAACGAATAATTTCTTTTTTTAAAAGAGTTTAAGTGGTTTTGGAAACTGAAATATTTAATGTAACAAATTAATTTCTATTTAACTAAGAAATATAGATATCTGCTAACGATCAAACCCTTCAACTTTAAAATATTTTTTTTTTGACTGTTTTATTATTTGTTTATATAGGAAATTAGAGACAGCCGGCGTTCACTTCTGAGAATTGGAAGCCTTTCTAACGCCGTATTCACAGATTCGGTCTTAAAATCAAATATGCAGAAATTCATTATTTTCTAATAACTAATGTACCTGAAATTAATGAGTTTATAGGAGCCTTTCTAAGTGTATGCTCCAAGCCAATTTTGTTTTGGGGTTTTCAACCAGTAGTAGGAACAAGTATGTGTTTCATCTTTTATTAAGGTTTATAGTGTTTGTAGAAATTGGTGTACTTAGAACGTTTCCCAAATCTTGATGTAAATCACGTAAATATTTTGATATCAAAATTTAGTAATTTCTATATCAGTTCGTTTGAAATATATTTGAAATATACACAAACAAATTTCTAATTTGGGTTATCATTTAAAAAATAGTAATGGTTCAGTTGCTGGTAAATGGCACATTCAGGATCTGATGCCCAGTTGTGGATAATGGTCGGTTATTGTAAGCTGATTGAGTTTGTTTTATGTGCGTTGGCCGAATTATTCCTTGCGCCTATAAATTTGTTTTTGGTCGAGTGTTTTTCTATAATGTGTTGAGAGTGTTTTTCGGTTAAAAACCTTTTTGTGATGCGTGCCATGTGAATTAATTAGAGGAGTAGTTTGATTTTTTTATGGTACATTATTCTGAATCTACCTAGGATGATCCACTTTGTTTTTTGTGCAGATATGTTATTAATGGAAGTTCATGGTTGTATTGTGTGCGATGTGACCTGAAGCTATTGTATTTGAATACTGGGTTTATTGAAATAAGTGAATTGATTTCTCTACGATTCTCATGACTTATAGTTTCAAAATTTTTTGTTGTGAGGGATTAGTATAATTGTGTGTAATTTCTTTTGATCCCTTCAAAAGTATGCTATATATGAAATTTTTTCCTGAGGAGCTACAGAATCTATTAGAAATAGCATAAAGTGACGATTTTAGACAAGTTATTTTTTTATGAAGTAATTGAGGTTATTGTGTGGGGTGTTTTAAGGTTATTAATATGTTATTTAGAGACAATTTTTCTTGAAAGCTTATAAAAATTGAGTAATGAAGTGAATATTGTTTCTCTTTATGAATTTAAGTTATTTTGTTGAGGAAGTATGCGATTAAGCTTTGCTTTAAAACTAGAATGAAATAGAGTTAGGGATTGAGATGCTTTTGGACGCCAAGTGAGGTGCTGGTATTGTTGTTTTGAAATTTGGGAGTGGTTTCCGTATTGTATATTTTTTTGTTGTTGGTTAGAAATATATTTGGCTTCTTAACTGACGAATCAGTTTCTACGATTTTCCTATATTTTTTGATGACATGCTTTCAAATATTTTTTTTTTTTTTTATAGAAGTTTGCCCCAATGTTAGAATGCTAATACTGATCAGTGTTTGATTTTGGCTTAACGGATTATGACTTTACTTATTTTGTCCCCTTTCGGTGTTTGGTACGTCCACTTATTGAATCACTCCTTGGTCTAGCTTATGCTATATCTATATATTGATAAAATTCATACTTTCATGTCCTCATATTTTTATTTTTAGTAATCTTGACATGGCTGGTGTTATAGAAATGATTGTCTGTGGGTTTGTTGTATTTTTGCTATTTTAGATTTTAGAGACCGTTATAAAAAAGGAATTCTCCAGATCGATGAGTTATTCTTTTTTGAAAGGGCACTGTGGCATAATTATTTTTCACCAATTGTTTGCTTAAAACTTTTAAAAAATATTAAATCTTTGAACTACTTAGATCTAAACGACTTTAATTTGTTCAATTTCGTTGTTTTAGTACGTGTTATCCGGTTTATTATTCAAATGCAAATCGTGTTTTTGAAGTTGTGTGGTTTTCAAGATGTCGCTATGGTTGCGAAGGTAGTTAGTCATTATCACGGGCGATTCAAAAGGGTACCTAAGAGGCTCCTAGTAACCGTGCGTGGCCGTTGGTATAGCTTCGATATGGTTTCGTGATTAGATCTATCAGTGGTGTCTTTATAAATTTAAATAATTCTAATTTCTTGTAAAACACTTTCGATTTTCAATACAACAAAATAAACGAAACCTGTTTCATGTAGTTTAAATATTGCCTCCATAGAGTACTTGTTATTTAAAATTCAGCATTTAGATTTTTACTATTGTGATGTCTGTACCTAGTCATGTCGTTTAATTGTAGTTACATCAAAGAATAGTAGATGGATGCTGCTGCAATTTAGATTAAAGTTATATAAACCTATTTTGGATGGACGGTTAAGATTTATGAAATTCTTTTTGTACAAACCAATTACTTCTTTGAACAGTCCTTGGTCAACTCACCATTGCAGATAAGTATTCTCATTACGCGCTTTAAGATATGTTATTTTAAATCTGAGATTTCAGTGAATTTTACTAATCCCTTTCTTTGAGCTTTTTTACAGTTTACGCTTTACAAAAGCACTGATTATTTTATTTTAACACGAATATCAAATTTAGATTGCCTCTTCTGTACCGTATACATGTAATTTGAGGTTTTCAAAACCTAGCAATAAGGTTTTTTTTATTAATTAAGTTCAGTGTAAAGCTACTAAAATAAAATGTTGTTAAAGATATGAGCAGTTTGTATTATTTTACTAATTTTTTTTGTAATTAGAACTTAAGTCTACTAACAAGCATTATATATATTTTGTAGACAGATAGAAGTACTAATCTATGACAATAGCATTTAGCAAGGCTAAAATTTAGTTTTGTAACTTTTTCTTTGTGTAAATATTATTCTTCTTCTTAAAAATATAAAGCACACTAAATTTACGAAATCTAACTTAATTCTTCAGGCTGTTGAGTTATTCGTGAATTTAGAAACATGTAGATACCACTTCTACGTTTGGTAGCTCTCCACAGGCCGTTACAAAGATAAGAAAATATTTTCATTTTAAGATTTTATGAGAGTAACTCATTATTTAATTTTTTTAGTTGTTTAATGCTATATCATCTTTATGAGTTAAAAAGGGCTCATACATTAATTGCTTCAAGTAATTTTGTTTTATATATGTTGAGTATATTGAAGGAGCAGGTGTGCTTAACTTATCTTTGATTTATCAAGTTTAAAGAGGTTGAAATTGGTATGCTTTGAGTGTTCAACAAGAACTAAAGTATTTCATGTAAAAAATTTTGCAAAGCGTCGTTAAGTAATTTCTGTTTTTTATTCGAAGGGTCATAATCTTTTCCTTCATTTTCAATGCTAAACGTCTACTTCATCTTTTAGTTTGGCCCTTTTTATCATTCAATCCAAACCCCGCCTTTGCTCATATATACGCATCCTAACACTGGATAGCCACATCCTCTTCCGAACTTTTCCTTTTATGGTAGCAATTTTATCTCTCTTATTTGTCTGTGGGCAGGTGTAGGCGGCTCCGTGGCGTAGTGGTATGTGTGTGACTACTACGCCCAAGGTCCCGGGTTCGAATCCCAACACGGTCCGCTTGAAAAATGTTAGGCGAGCATTTTTCACAAAAATACACCCTCGTTCGGATGAGAGGTAGAATGGAGGTCCCGTGTGTGAGTGTTGTCACGCACGTTAAAGATCCCTACCTTGCTTGAAACAGCAAGGGTTCGGCAAAATTCCAAATTTTCCAGGTAAAAAACTCTCTTCCTGACCAATGTAGTACCTTAGGGTGGAGCATTAGAAAATCACATGTAATGTGGGCAAGTGTATGAAGGAAAAATCATTTATTAACACTAACACGCACCCGTAAGGAAAACTTTAACATTTAAACAGTTTGTCCATATCCCAAAGTTAAACGAGACCCATAATGTATATAGAAGGTTATTCAATTTCGACGCTCACCATTGGGATCTTAGAAACAGTAAAAGATAGAGTGTGTTGGTTAAATTAGAGCAAAGTTGAAGATTGTGATGCTTGTTAATATTCGCAGAAGAAATTTATCGTAACTGTTTATTTTTAGTTATCGTAAAAATTTCGAAAACTGCGTTTTTAGTTTTTTGGCTATAACTTTTTGTTTTCAACAATTTTTGAAATCTGTAAAAACTTTTTTAAAGTAGTTTTTATGCTAAAAACGATGATGGGACTGAAATCGTCATAAAGCATTTCGCCTTTTTAGAACCATCATCAGGCTTATTTTTTCTTATAGACGCCATATTAAATTGTTTTAAATTTAAATAGACTGATTTTTGACGATTTCAACAATGTACGAGATGATATACTTTTATCTGTAAAAACATTCTTTATTGACAAAAAAAGAGCATACCTTAAAAACAATTAAAACATGATGTATTTTAACGTATAATCTATTGTAGATTAATCAAATTAAAATGAAAACATCTAATATTAACAAACACATCAATAAAAACAACTTTAAAACACCACAAGCAAAACTACAAAAAAATAATTACAGTAGATGTTCAAATTAAAAGCCATTTCCTTGTACACAAAGGTTGGCTCTGAAAGCAACTTTGTTTACTGATCTTAGTATATCACATCTGCGTATGGATGCAAATGCGTTAACGCCTCAGTTCTTCAATGTCATGGCTTTCTGTTTTATAGATTTTATTTTTAGGGAGCCAGTTACACAGCCCTTAAATTAATATATAAATATATAAATTTAAATGCAACTATTAAATCTTAGGAAATAGATTGTTACATTGAATAATTGAAGGACACATTATAAAAAGTTAATGAAAGTTCATAATCAGACGTGAGGAAAGAAGCAACTACTTTGTATTCCAGACGTAACATGATACTGCAGATGCAGGTCACAATAGATTATAAGAAAGCAATTGTTAGAATTAAGATTACTAATAAGCAATACAATGTATTTTATCAAGAAGTAGCAGACATGAGATCTGCACTTCCCACAAGACAATGTAAAAGCAGGGATAGCATAAATACCCTGAGGAGCCTATGACGGCCAGTCAGTCTCGAACTTCATAACTTTAACATTGTTGGTAGTTCAAGCTATTCACCGTAATATTTAATCATTAATTATTGATTTATTAACTTCAAGTATTTTTTGTCAATTTCAATTACTTAATGTTTAGTGAATATAAACGCCTAAGTTGTTGTAACAGAAATAAGTTATTTTTTGTAATTAAGCAATTAAAAATAAAATTGATAGGAGAGTTTTTGGCGACAAAACTTTTTAAAAAGAAGCACTCAAAAGCCCAAAACTTATCTAGCCCCACAGGAAAAAGTCTAAACAAGACATCTGGAGATCTTGTGGGCCATGCTTCTACTCCCCGGCTACCTATCCATTGTTGTGGAAAATGTTGATTTAAAAATTCGCGGACTAAATTTGTGTTATATGGAGGTGCGATATCTTGTGCAGCCGCAGCGTTCTTCTTTGTGTTAATGGCATGTCTTCCAAATAATCTATAAAATGAGTGTTTATACACTGTAAATAACGTTCTCCATTTAATGTTTCATTATAAATAAATGGACCAAAAATGCAATCACCTAAAATTACAGACCAGACGTTCAAGTGAAAGCATGTTTGATTTCTGACTTATCGAAACCGGCGAGGATTTCGATGTCCCAGTAATGCTCATTCTTTCGATTGTACATGCCGACATTAGTAAACTGACATTCAACAGACCAAATGATTTTATTTTAAAATTGTGCATAGTTTGTAGTTTGTGCGGTTAACCAATTACAAAAATTTAAACGACGAATATTATCACCTGCATGAAGTGTTTGAAATAACATGAATCTTTTCGGGGTTATATTTATTATTATGTAAAGTACGCCACACTGTTGTTTGAGGCAAATATAAATTCTGGGCTATCCTATTGTTTGATGGCGGCGGATTGTCATTCACCTGAAGATAATGTAATAATTTTCATATTGAATAATATTTAACAAGATTTCTATCTAACCTTAAAAAGTCTGTTCTATGAGGTTGTTGGCGTTCGGGATTCGTTTTCAGATAATTACGACTTGAAATAACCGCATTACTATGTGCTTGATAAAATATTTTCAACATATCTCGTGTGCCAAATTTGAAAACGCCATTTAAATTGATTGAAATAGATATTAATCATAATGCAACTAGACACACTTATTATGACAAGCAACACAAAAGCTACTCGTTTATTTCAGTTGTTATTCGAGGCATGCTTTTTTTGTCAATGATGGATGTTTTACAGATAAAAGTATACGATGTGATACATTGTTAAAATCGTCAAAACGCAGTCTATTTAGATGTAAAACAATTTAATATGGCAAAATACTTTATGACGATGTCAGTCTCATCATCGTTTTTAGCATACAAAACTACGTTAAAAAAGTTTTTACAGATTTCAAAAATTTTTGAAAACAAAAAAGTTTTGGCCAAAAAAACGAAAAACGAATTTTTAGAAATTTTTACGATAACTAAAAAAACAAACGCAGTTACGATCAGTTTCTTCTGTGAATATTAACAAGCATCACAGTCTTCAACTTTGCCCCAATTTAAACAATACTCTATCTCTTACCGTTTCTAAGATCTCCTTGGTGAGCGTTCAAATTGAATAACCATGTATACAAGGTGACAATATTGTACGTATGCTCTATGAGTCATTTTCTTATTATAATAATTAGCAAATGAATTAAATGGAGACTATTTTTCAAAGAAATCCACGGTTCTCTAGATATTTTAAAAAAACAGAAAAACTCGATGTTCTTTAAATTAATCTAACGACTTTGTTATCGTAGATAGAGAAAAATAATTGTAATAAAATTTGTATATACTATTCTTTTCTTTAGAGTGCCATAGCCTAATAATCGTTTTCTTCTACTGTTTACGAGATATGATATATTTTTTTAAATGGAAATTATAGTTAGCCATGACATCAAGAAATACAGAATTTACTCTGTTTTCCAATGATATAAATATATTGATAGATTAGACTAAAAAATTGTGGAGATATTTGCATTTATATGATTTTATGCAAATATCAAGTAACTCTGAAATCAAAAGAATCGATGTTGACTTGAAATCGGAGAACAACAGAAACAACAATCACGTTTCAATTATTATTAGTTTTCAATTAAGTAAGTAACCTATACTTGTTATTAATAGCGGTTACTGTTAAGAATAAATGGTGTGTAGTGTTTAATATTTCAATAAACATGCCTTATACGGCGGAGAAAAAAAACAATATGTTGTTTTGTTAATGTTTCGAATAAGAATGCAAATGCGGCTTCTGAATTGTATCTTCAAGGCGTTCATGGAAAAGAATCAGTCTGATAAAAAGTTATTTACCAAGCTAGAAGCAAATTTAAAACAATATGGCAGTTACTTTAAACCAAACGCAGCAAAGAAAAAGATAAATAGAGAGAGAGAGAGAGAGAGAGAGAGAGAGAGAGATTTGTGTTTTGGCATATAATAATTTTAAGCCGATACGTCAGGATTGGAATGTAGCACCTCTAGGGAAGAAGCACGAACTATTTTAAAACAAAATAATATTAAACCCCATTGGAAATACATTGTCCCAACAGATTTCCAGAGAAGATTAAAGTTTGCTACATGGTTTATTGAAGAAAGTCAAATAAATAAAGGATTTTCTAAAACAATTTTGTTTACCAATAAGGTGAAATTTACAAATAATGGATTGTTCAGTAGAAAAAGAAACCACATTAATTAGGCACAACACAGTCGTCATATTACGACTAAAAGACCAGATCAGTATGTGCTATCTATAAATGTATGATTTGGAATATTTGGTACAAAAATCCTGGGTTCTAAATCTGTACGAACATAATTTAAATTCAAAACGATATTTATCACTTCTGAAAAACAAATTAAAAGAAATGCTGGATGATCTGCCATTAAATCTGAGAAAAAATTTAAATTATTTTTAACATATTGGGGTACCTGTCCATAATGCACAAATAGTTTCAAATCATTTATTAGAAAGATATGATAACTGGATTGATACTAGAAATCCTATTCCTTGGCTTCCTAGATCTCTTAAACTAATTCCTATGGATTTCTCTTTATGGGAAACAATAAAAAACAGTGTATAAGGAAATACCCACCAATTTGGAAGATTTAAAAAAATTACTACGGTTGCTAGGGGAATTCAGAATAGATCCTAAATTCTACTATTTATAGTAGAATTTATAGTAGAATTTACGACCTATTGATGTTTTAGTAATTATCTACGTTACATTGTTTGTACTTTTTATAACTTGTGACTAACCTCAGTATGTTTTTAGTCTTTGAAGAAAGCACAAGTTTTCCGAAAGGTAAAATTGCGATCTGACATATTAGTTCTAGTCATTTTTGAACGGGTGCATCCCAAGAGTTTCACTAACCTTTGTTTTATTGCTCTATACATACATACATATATTTATATATATATATATATATGTACATATACATATATATATATATATATATATACATATACATACATATATATATATATATATATATATATATATACATTGCTATGATAATAGGGTAGTTTAAGGGTAGAAGTCACAGAGGTCGTAGGATAAATATAAACAACATAAATATGTTTAAGTATAGTTACAAGTAAAGATATGATTTTAAAACGCAACAAATTGCATCAAAATTAAATTACCGGGAAACATAGATAAATTGGCATCCCAAATATTTAATAATTGCGTCGAAAATATCAACGTAAACGTATCGTAAATAATTCATTATTAGAAAATCGTTACCTGACTAGACAAGAACACATTTGTTCAGAAAACCAACATTCTGTGGCAAACGAATAAACACCAGGCGGTTCAATTACATTATAAATTGACAAACATCAAATACGTGACTTGATGAAAAGCCAAAAGTTGTAAATCTTAGAATAATGCTGCAATATTCTGAATGCGGACGTAAGAAATAGAGCATTCGTCGAAGATTTAAACTAGGTAATTTGTAAAAATTCCGGGTTATGCCAGATAAGGCAAGGTACCAGCCTTGATTGTAAACACGCCAATAAAAACTATTGGAGGAAGGGCTTATATATACGATAGAAACTGAACAACATTTTAGTCTATATTTAACTGAATAACAACTATGTTTGAAGGTGGTAAAAGCTCACGTAATTAATGAAATGAAAAGTAAATAAATAAAATTTAAAACTGCAAGAATTTTGTGCAAAGAAATATAACCAATCTACAGATAGACGTAAGTTAAACAACTTAATTAAATTAATTTCTAATATTAACAAAACAGGGCTCTAGTTTGGGACGTATAATTTTGGAGCTCTGTGGAGCTCTACTTTTATCAAAATTAATGTCTACGGTAATTAGTGCCATAAGGTACAAAATTGATAATTGCTATCTATGGACAGACTTCACGATTGTACTTGGCTGGCTAAAAACGCTACCGCATCTCTTAAAACGTTTGTGTCCCACAAAGTAGCTAAAATTCAGCATATTACTTGTGATTGTACTTGGTCTCACATTTCAACCCATAACAACGTGGCCGACATATTGTTTCGTGGTTTAATGCCATCCCAATTGAAAACGTGTAGTGTTTGGTGGGGTGCTCCAGATTTTCTTTACAAAACTCAAATCGAACACTATGAAACGATGCCGTAACAGGATAACCTTCCCGAAATCAAAGAAAAAATCGTCACTCTTGTGGTTAGCGGAAACAAAAATTTTCCATTTGAAAAGTACTCTAGCTTAAGCAAACTCGAAAGAATAATTGCTAATTGCTTGCGTTTCAGACATAACTCCTCGTTAAACCCGAATTGAGAAAGTTTGACTCTTTGACCTTTAAAGAAATTAACTCTGCTCTTATGTGTTTAGTGAAAATTTCTCAACTAGAATCTTTTTGGGAAGAAATAAAATTGCTAAGTTCTCAAAAAAGGATCTCCTTTTGTAGTAAGCTACTAAATCTATCCCCATTTCTTGACAATGATGGATTTCTTCGTGTAGGAGGACGCATTCAAAGTTCTGATTACTAATTCGATAAGAAACATCCTATTCTTCTGGATAGTCGACATCACCTTTCAAATTTACTAGCTTCACGCGAACACATTAGACTTCTTCATCGTGGTCCTTAATTACTCATTTCTTGCATAAGAGAGCGGTTTTGGCTGACAAATGGTAGGAATTTAGTTCGAAAAATAGTACACATTTGTATCAAATGTTTTAAGTGCTCTCCCAAAACTATTAATCCAATAATGGGTAACTTACCCCGCGACAGAATTTCTCAAAATTTTCGGTTTACTGTTGTCGGTACAGATTATGCCGGACCCATATTAATCAAAAGCAAAAGCGGACGTGGTTGTACAACTAACAAAAGATACATTTGTTTATTTATATGCTTCTCTACAAAAGCAATTCATGTTGAACTTGTTAGCGATCTTTCCATCCAAGCATTTTTAATGTGTTTAAGAAGATTTGTTGCTCGTCGTGGCAAACCAGCGAAAATATATTTTGACAACGCCACCAATTTTGTTGGTGCACTCTCCACATTAAAAGAATTGTGTAAATTTGTTAAATTGAACAAAGATTCTTTCACCGATATTGCATCAAATTTAGGCATTGAATGGCATTTTAAACCTCCCCAACCTTCACACTTCGGCGGTCTTTGGGATGCCGGCGTTAAAAGCATAAAGCATCACTTAAAACGTTCTATCGGAAATACTCTACTGACTTTCGAAGAATTTTATACTTTATTGGCTCAAATTGAATCAATCCTAAATTCAAGACCGCTTCATTCTTTGTCCTCTGACCCTCATGACCTCACCCTCCTCACACCTGCACATTTTATAATTGGACGGCACATGGATACAATTTCACATCTTGATGTCACTGATACTGCTGCGTCTCGCTTAAAAAACTTTGCTCTTATTCAGAAATTGCACCAACTATTTTGAAAAAGATGGAAGTTGCAGTACATCTGTGAATTGCAACATCGAGTCAAGTGGCAAGCGAATTGTGGTATGCTTAAAGCTGGACAATTGATTATCCTTAAAGACGATAACGCGCCTGTTTCTTCATGGAAGCTTGGTCGTATAATAGAAACTCATAGTGGTGGAGATGGAGTAAGTCGTGTTGCAACAATACGGACCAGCAGCGGGCTTTTTAAGCGCTCCTTTGCGAAGATTTGCCCTTTACCTGAATGTGAGTAGTGAAAGTGTTTAGTTCGAGTTTGTTTTATGTTGCGTTTGTCTACGTGTAGTGTTTATAGATTAGAATTCTTACTCACAAAATGTTTGATTTAGTGTAGGAAATTAGTTTGTTACAGGCATGTTAATTTTGTAAGTTTTATTGTTTGAATAATATGCCTCCTTTTAAGGGCATACTTTATGTTAAGTACTTTATATTTAACTTGTAATGGAATATTTTTGTATTGTGCAAATTTACTATGATTAGACTGTACCGTCTACAACCCTACTTAGAATGGTAACGCAACAACCCTCGCGTCCAGAAAGACAGTATTGTAAAAACACTGAAAAGTGATGGTTGTGCGCTAGTAAGCATGACACGTTTTACAATTTTGTACTCGTATGTTTTATACAAAAAAAAAATAAAGAAAGAAAAGTTTATATACAGTCTACTATGTACAAATGTTTTAATTAACATCTATCATTATCAAAGGCACACATAATAAAGAGAGAGAAAGAAGGTCATTTGAACGTTCAAAAGTGGTTCTAGTAACAGACGATGGTATTTTTGCTGGCTTTAAGGGAGTTATGATTTGGGCATAATCAGATAGATATTATTATTTTGATTCAGGGATTAATTCTATGAATAACAGATCAAAGTATCAAATTTATTAAACTATATAGTGTACATACTCTTGGTCATTATACAAGTTTTGGTGTGTTTCGTTTATATCATTCAAATAGAAAAGAGTTAAAGTAAAAGGGTGATTAAATAGTCTTTGTTGTCGTATCGGCATACGCTCTGTGCAAATTGGACTGACCTAGTCGAGGCATATACGAAGAGGTATCTTTAAAATTTAAAAATAGAAATTATTTAAAAAAATAAAAAGGAAGCATAGAGACGACCACCCGTATATCACAACAATATATATATATATATATATATATATATATATATATATATATATATATTAGGTAGTATATTGCACTAGGTAAGTTGTTAAATACTAACGTGATAAGTTAATAAGATGAAATAGTAACTTAGACTTCTATGCAAAGCCAAAATGATCATTGCAAATCGAACTAGTAATTAAAGGGTGGAAAATATAGTTCCCGGACAGAACTTAAACTTATATCTTAATCTTTCGCGAACCATGCATTTGCAAATTACGCCACCGACACCGATGACTACAATTGGAAAATTAACAAATCTAAATCATGTACAAAGATATGATTAACACAAATGCTCAACGTAATTGAAAGTTACGTTGATATATGGTTTGTACCTGATTTAGATTTGTAAATTTTCCAATTGTCGTCATCGGTGTCGATGGCGTAATTGGAAAATGAATGCTTCGCGAACGACTAAGATACAGGTTGCTACGTGCCTAGACGTAGCCGGAAGAAAAATAAATACTAGGCTAACTACCAAACGCGGAGAGTGGTGGGATTCGCCTACATACCTAAAAAAGAAAAAGAGAAAAGAACGTTGCCCACGATTATTTATTAACAATAAAAATAAATTAAAATTTTTTGATTCACATGGACAAAGAAAAGTATTAAATTTAAGTTATATTGTAAAAGACAGATTTTATAATGGATCCACGAAGTGCGCATTTCGTAGCTAACATGTAATAAAACTCATTGAACAAAAAGTAATGCTAAGATTTTCTCAATACCACGTGTGTTAAATTAAAGTATTAAATATAGGTTTTCTCCATAGCAAGTGTGTTAAATTAAAGTATTAAATATAGACCAAATTGTAGTAAGATTTAAAAAAATATAACCAGAAGCACTAGCGAAGCTAGCTTTTAAACATGTATAATGAACTGGTTATAAAACATCAACCGCTGATAAATAATAATCCTCGATGTGCATAAAAGAAAACTAGTCACATTTCTTTATGCGCCGAGATGCTTATCTTGCAACCCGTCGGGGTGAGTCAGCAAAGCAACTTCACGGTAGTGTGGATACATTCGCCATGCCACCGTAACTGCAGCAGCGGTCTACAGACAAAAGCAGGTGGTGTACGTCAACGAACAGTTGGATCTACATAAAAAAGAAGCAATTTGGCCTCCATCTAAGAGCTAAAAAGAGAATCGGATTGGAATGGATAAGCGCGGGAAAACTCACCAATACACGCAAGATTCCTTCTACTGGTCGAACAAAAGAACGTGCATCGCTTTTGAAGTACTAGAACCAGTAATGTAGAAAATATTTCTATGCCCAAGCTGCAGAGTCACATTAAAAATGGGTTCAATTAACACGAGTTCAAACTGCTATCCTCGCGTTATCAAAGCGCGGTTATCACACTGAAAAACACGTTATCAAATAATAGTAGGATCTATTTTTTCGACAAGTCCTTAAATGGGAAACACAAGAGAAAGCAATTATGCGTTCTCGGAATGTTTAACAAATAAACGGATACCCAAAACAAAGTATTGACTATTTAATTTATCAAATAAATTTTCGTTATAGAATCAATAAATTTGAAAGAAATGTTATTATTGCGCTTACTATCGTAACGAGGTAAAAATACAGGATGAGGTTTTGAATAGAAACAGAAGCTAGGTGAGTGAAAAAAGAATTAGCACAAAAAAGGACGTATTTGAATCTATCGTCGGAAATAAACGTAACCAAGGTCGAGTCCTGTCCGGGACGTTATATTTTCCATCTATCAATTACTAGCTCAAATTAAAATGATCATTTGGACTTTGCATAAAGGTCTAGGTTAGTATTTCATTTTATTAACTATAACACGTTCGTATTTATCAACTTTCCTTGTGTAATTAACTACCTAATACATTTATATATTTAATACTTGATTTATAGCCGTAATTTTGAGCGTCGCTTCCTGTCTATAACTGGCGTAAGTCAAAAACTGGTCACTGTCAAATATGATTGAAAAAAGTGCCAAACGTAATTGAAAGTTAGGTTGATATATGGTTGTGTACATGATTTAAGTTTGTAAATTTTTCAGTTGTTGTCATCGGTGTCGGTGGCTTATTTGGAAAACACATGGTCCGCGGAAGACTAAGATGCAGGTTCGATTCTTGTCCTGGACCTTATATTTTCCAACTTTTAATTACTAGCTCGATTTGAAGTAATCATTTGGACGTTGCATAAAAGTCTAAGTTATTATTTCATCCTATTAACTATACCATATTAGTATATATAAACTTATCTTGTGTAATTAGCAACTATTATGTTTAATACTTGGCTAATAGCCAGAATTTTGGGCGTTGCTTCCTGTCTATAACTGACGTAAGTCAGAAGCTTGACAATGTCAGCTATAATTGACAAAAATGCGAAACGTAATTGAAAGTTACGTTGATATATTATTGTGTACATGATTTAGATTTGTAAATCTTCCAACTGTTGTCATCAGAGTCGGTGACGTAATTGAAAAACGTATGGTCCGCGAAAAGCTAAGATACAGGTTCGAGTCCTGTTCAGGACCTTATATTTTCTATCTTTCAATTACTAGCTTGATTTGAAGTGATCATTTGGACCTTGCATAAAAGTCTAGGTTATAATTTCATCTTATTAACTATATATATTTATATATTTATATATATATATATATATATATATATATATATATATATATATAGACGTGATAACGGGTCACGAGAGATGATTGAAACCCAAATTATACAAATAAATCCCACCAAGATATACAAGAAAATAGAAAAAACGAAGAATTCCGAAAATTCATGGTTACGCCCTGTATAATAATACAAGCGTACCTTTATTCGTTAAAGTGCCATCCAAAAACGCAAATTGCGCGTGTATAAATAATCACCCTGTATGATATAAGCATATTATAAATACATAGTAAGAAACATAAATTCTATATAAAAATAATTAATAGTAAGATATCGTAAAGCGCATTTAAATGTGATTGCAAATCGATATATTTTTAATAACATTTGCAATAAATAGCATAGAATGGTACTAGCTTTACACATTTAACTTAAGAAACTACAATCAACGTGTATTTAAAAACTTCAATTTTTATAAATTTTGTGTACTAAAACACGAAAACAAATATTTTCAGTAAAATGCAACCCCTTTTGCATTAAAAAGCAATTAAAGTTTAAATTAACTACCCTGTAGATTACAGAAATTTATTTTTAATAAATAATTTTCCAGAAAATAAAAAGATGAGTCACCGGTATTTAGAACTATTTAAATAAACAAATTAATAAATAATTGTTTATTTTTAGAAGCGGGCGGAACACAAAAAAACCCTGCAAAATTCCTGGAATTACCGATAAAAATTATTTATGATTTTCGTATTCACTGTTGTGGTGAAGCGATACGTCACAATAATAGTATATGCAAGAACAGGACAAACAGCGCGCGTCACGTATAACTAATTTCAGATAATTAGGCAATGAAATTCAACAAATTTGAACGCTAATGAGGATCTCCAAGAATTTGCGTAAGATAGGCGTTTATTATTTAGAAGGGAATCGCGCACATTCTACAACCTTTTCGATATAAATAGTTTAGTGTATAAAGGGAAGAGTTAATCAATTAGGAGGCACTTGATTCTTAAATTAGATCACAAAATGTTGATTTGTTTGAAGCGCGAGCTATTGCGTCGCAAAAATAATATTTGAAGTATGCAGTAAGCATGCTGTAGTTTAGTAATTATTATGATACAATGAATATAGAAGTGATGTTTTAAACGCAAATTACATACAAAAATGGAATTATTAATTACAATGAATAAGAAAAATTCTTCAATATAATGTTACTTTAAAGATTTTATTAAATAATCGAAAGGAAGATTTATCCAAAAATGTATTTTGGTAATTGCTGTTTGAAATCAGGAATTTTAATATGGAAAATCTTGTAGGCTGATTGAACATCAATTTAAAATAAGAAGATTTTTAATTGCGAGGAGTGTTTTTGTGGATTCTGCACCTGTTATTTTTAGATTAATTTTTAACTGATTTATATTTAATGTAAAATACTATAATAAGTATTAATCATATAACTTTTTTTTTGTAAATGATTTTACCAGGAAAATTTGTGTTCAGATTTAGAAATACTCTGACCTTTTTAAAGATTAACTGTCAAGCATATTTTGACTAAGCAAACCTTACAAGCGTGGCAATAAACATAACAAGGTAAACCATCCAAAAGAAGAAGTTCAATTATGTAAATTTAGAATAAGGTAAGCAACAATTTTTTTGTAATAAATACCTCTTAGAAATTATTTTGTTTGAAAGAAACGATGTTGTAAATGCTTTTGTATAAGAGAAAATATTTCGTACTGTATAAATGCTTTGTGATATTACTCCGTCAATTCCGTTGAGCTAGCCAGGAAAACTTAAAAAGGTAGGTAAGTGAACCATTTTAAATTTTACAAATTGCTGTATCTGTATCAGAGCAGTCTTTCAGTGACGTTCTCAGTGCGGCCTTGTCACAGCACTCTTTTAGCGGAACCTCAACGTGCGGCATCTTTCATACCACTCTTTTAGTAACGCCCCAAAGCGAGGCGTTGTCACAGCATTCTTTTAGCTACGCACTAACGCGGCGTTTACCACAACATTCTTTCAGCGGCGCACCAAGGTGCGACCGTTTGTCAATGCTATATATATATAGAGTAAGATGTATCTGTAAACAAACTCTTATGAAAATAATAAGAGCTATTGACAAATACAAATCGGGCTAGTAGTTAATAGCCATTAACAAAACATTAGCTTTATTACTTTCACAGAGGAGGAAACATCCACTGACCAACGGTTTCGGCTTGTTAAGTCTCATCAGAGCAGATTTAAAGCTAATGTTTTGTTAATGGCTATATAACTACTAGCTCGATTTGTATTTGTCAATAGCTCTTATTATTTTCATAAAAGTTTGTTTACAGATACATCTTATTTTATATACTATTTCTTATTGCGGACTGCAAATAACTTGTCTTTTATATATATATATATATAATATATATATATACCTATATATATATATATATATATATATATACATATATATATATACCATATATATTATATATTATATATATATATATATATATATATATATATATAGGTGTGATAAAGAGGTTACAAGATGCCATTGACCACCACAATCTGTAAGAAAAAGCCAACCCAAGAAGAAGAAAAGTAAAATTTTTCAATATTTAATTTTTACTCTGTGTAATATCTTTCTAGCAAGATAAGTGTATGCCCAAGTAAAATAAAACGCTTTAAGTACTTATAGCGTTGACACATACTATTTAAAAACTAAGTATGTAAATCTTTCTCCTACTGTTAATTATTACATATAGAAATTAAAATCTGAAATTTTTTAAATTAGTCGTCCAAATTATTGCTAAAAAATAATTAAAATTTCTTACCTTCTCCTTACGCTAATGCCACCTGTGTGTTATTGAAACATTTGCTAATATTCTTCAATATTTACTGAGAATTAGCTTAAGAGTGTTCTTCTTTTCATGAAACATACTTGTAAACATTGTTGTACAATTAACAAGGTACACTTCATTAAAACTTCTCAATTCCAAATTTATTAATCAGTTTAATGTGACGATTCCAAAAATAACTCCTATGGCTCTATTAAAAAAGTTTTTGAGATTTTGAGATTTGAGATTTACGTTTACTGTAAATTTAGCTTAAAGCTAAATTTACGTTGACATAAAATACAGCCAGGTACAAGTAAACACAATTCAGTTTTTAAGTGTGATGGTTTCTAAAACATTTTTCATTTCGTGAAAATTTCTTGAATTGTTTCGGGATCTTGTCTTCCTTTTTCTTGATGCTTGATGTAGAGTCTTTGTACCGAAATTACTACTACAACCGTTATCTCTATAAACAATATGATGGTCCACAAACTTATGTTCTCTTAATGTAATGAGTGGGTTTTTAATTTACTTGATTGAATTATGATTGTCCATGATATTTACTACACTATATAATTCATCTAAACCCAAATGTTCTAATTTTAAAAGCTCAATAATCACGCGTTATTTATTGGAAAATGTAAGCTGGATAAACTGGCGATTCTCTTGGTTATCGCAGGATTCTTGAATATTCCTATAATTTCTTCCTTAATTTTTTAACAACATTTTTTTGAATTAGTAATAATATAAATTCCTTAAGGTGCTAGTGTTGCTTCTTCGTTTCGCAAACTATGGTTGCGACTATCTGTTGTGGAATTATTGTGATCCATTGATTTTTTGGTGGTTTCCTGAATATTTCTGTGCCTAACTTCGTTTGGTTTTGAGATACATGAACTGTACTGTTTTGAAATTTTTAATAGTTGTTTTTCGTATGGTAATAGTCTATTTATACAGTGTAGAACATCAAAATGGAATAAATTCAGTATTTCGGTAACTGTACATATTTAAAGAAAATGCCTTAACGTGTCAATTTTAGAATATGAATTAACATCCTGCAACGAAAAAATTTGATACTTACATTGAACCTCCTTTGAGTGACAGTTACAACCCAGATGTTATAAACGGGAAATATGGACATGTGATATATCGTTTGTAAGGTTTTTTCATTCACTATTCAAAAATGTTATTGTTGTCACACATGTTCTTTTTAGATGGTATCAATTAAAGAAACAAAAACAATGTTAGTTCTGTTTAAAACGCTTTAGCAAATTGTTGTGTGATTATAACTGCATGACAGTAGTTGTCAATGTTATACTTGTTTGAATTTCGATAACTGCAATTCAAAAACATGATTAGATTAACAGAAAAGCACAAAATAACAATTCTACAAATGATTGCTTACGGAGATAACATACAAACACAAATGGAAGTTGCTCGCCTATTTCATGAAAAATTTTCGGATTTGCTACCTATAACACAAGGGACAATTAGTAAAATAGAAAAGCAATTTTACAAGTTTGGACATGTAAGGCAGAAAAAAATGTACCTGCTAATGCAATAAGTGATGATACCAAATTGGATGCGATGCTTGAGTGTGCGGAAAACCCACATATATCGAGTAGACAAGCAGCCGCAACATTGGATGTTAGCCATACATTAAAAAAATAAAATGCATTCCTAAAAATTATTCCAGCTCAATTCTATACCCATATATTTTTATATATTAAATTAATAGAATTTCATAGTTCAATAACTTATATTCAAAAAATTTTTGTTTTTTTAATAATTTGTCGACAAGTGTACAAGGAGTTTACGCTTTTATGTATGTGTAAAATATAGTTTTATTTTTATCTAGTCAAAACAAATTTAATTTAGAATGTACACAGAATTTTGATAATTTTAATTTAGACAAAGCTTATTAATATCTCATAGCAAATCTGGTATGATATTTGACAATTTGTTTGCAATATTTTAGTTTTCTAAAGGTAAAGATATATTAAGCAACATATTAATTTTATTAGAATATCTGAATTCAATAAGTACAAACGATAAAACACTTTGCAACGCCTATCTATAAAGTCCAAGTTATCTACATATCAAATCACATAATAGATAGGTGACTACAAAATGGATTTAAATTTCAACCTTTTGAAGTGCAATAAAAGAAACGGTAACTTCATTTACTAATTCTAAGATCTTTAAATTACTTAATTAATTTTTACTTAAACGATTTAACATTCCTTGATTTCAAATTACTCAACCATAACTAACGTTTCTATTACATGTTATGTGACAATCCACCTGTTTCTATTGCAATTTGACACCCAGTAATCCGATACAAGTAGACCTCCAGAAACAAACATTCAATCGTATTTAGGGCGAGCGTCGTTTAACAAAAGTAAGTCATAAGAATTATTTCAAACACACATGAAATATTATCTGTTTAACATTTCATTACCGCAATAAGTCCAGTAGCACGTGCTTCTTTGCAAAGTACATTTAATTATTCTGTGAAGTGTATCAACAAACAGAAAATTATTTTTTTAATAAAAATTAAGAATTGTAAACAGCACAGTTGAACTCTACCCTCTTGTACCACGACCACGTGATACCTTCTAAATTATTAACTTTTCTACATACGCTACAAAGAATATAATAAAAACAAATACTCAATAACGTGTTTTCCATTTATACGTTTAACCTGGGGGCCCAAAGAATTGGCATTCAGCACTCGAATGCTAGTCGTATTTTCCAACGTCAGGATCTCAAAGACATCCTGTCTCTTCAAACGGGACCCTTTATCAAAATGGTTTTCTCACTTTAAACACGCTCTAACATGTGAGCAACTACAATTGCATATACGTGCGCGTTTGACGCATGAAAACAACAGCTATGCAGAGGCGACTTAATATAACGAAACCAACTAACAGGTATGCAACACAAACTACACTTTACTGTAGAATAGATGAACTAAACTTTTAAGGACGGCTCTAATAGATACCAGTATTGTTTTCTAAAAACAAAATGCCATAGAATATTATTGAAAGCAGAAATTTAATAGATTTAGTCAAGACGCAAAATTGTATACGTCACAACCTTTTGGAACATTAAGAATAATCAGAGTCTCAAAACAAATTATATTCACTTAATTTTTTTTCTATGATAGCATTAATATCATATATATATATATATATATATATATATATATATGATAGCATTAATATCATATATATATAATGCTATGATAAGAGGGTAGTTTAAGGGTAGATTAAATCATAGTGGTTGTAAGATAAATGTATAAATAATTAACGTTAGGGAAACCTAATAATTCCACCACTAAATAGGAGTAAATCGAATATTTTACAAAAGATCAATAGCGAGCACACTGTATATAAATTATATTTAATTTAATGCATAAGAAAGAAGCTTATTTTGCAATAATTAGACAATATTTAGCTAAAGTAATAATATGTACGTCGTATAATACGCTTTAAGTTAGAGAAACGAACTAAGATAACGTTTTAAATACATCAAGTTTTATCAAAATAAACACGTAATCGGGAAATATAAACAACCTGGCATTCTAGCTATTTAAAATTTTCATTAAAAATGTCAACGCATGAATAAGAGAACGCATTCCAACACATTATTATTAGAAAGATGAGTACGTGACTGGAATATCATATTTACATGAAATTCCAACATATTTGAAATAGCAAACAATAAATAACAGGCGGTCCGCGATATGATAAAAGTTTGGACTATAAATAACACAAATATAAAATACGTGACAGAATGCCATAAATATTTGGAAATTCTAAGAATATACGACAAAATTTTGAACGTCTACGTGCGAGATTGAATGAAGGAACAACAATTAAAGCCAGGGAATTTTGAGAAATACCGAGTTCTACAGAGATAGGCGCAAAGTACAAACCTTGATCAACGAACACGCCAATTAAAACGTTGAAAGATATGGCTTATAAAAACCATAGGAAACTCGAAAATAAACAGCATATCTTCAACAAGGCACGAACCACGTTGATTTAAAGTGGAAAATTACGTACCAGTAACAGTGAGTAAAAAGTCAATCATTTACTAAAAGTGAAAAATTGAAAGTGCCAATATGTGCAACGAACAATAGCCGTTCTAAACGTAAACGTAAGATAAACTATTAATTGAATTTTATTTTAATATTTAACAAATTTAGGGCTCCAAATAAAGATCTAAAGGTAGATCAAAAAATATATCTAAAGATTTAAATGTATCTCTAGATGTACCTGTAAATGAAAATTCAAAAAAATTTCGAACATACTTACAAGAAAATAAACGTAAAGATACTAAAAGTTACTCCAGAAATCCGAGGGGAAATATACAAGCAACCATTAATCCATCATTCTGACCAACAAGTGAAACAAGTCGAAGTGTAACAATCAAGGGGTGCTGACCACAAATACTCTGAGGCAATTCCAGTGACAAGCAAGATAAACGCACGTTAGAGATCTTAAATTTTTCATTTGTTAATGACTATAAAGAAAAAGAGGTTAAACAATCTTTATTGTCGTGAATTAGGGCATTCAGTGTTTGATAGATTGAGCTAGCCGTGAAAAACAAATTCAAGAAACTATAGGATTTTGAAAGAGGTTGATATACACAGCAATTAGAAATAGCAACACCAATCATAGAAGGGCATTATCCCAGCAATGAAAATAACACCCAACGTAGGGACTTGAATCGTAAGGGCATTATCACAGCAATGAAAATCGCACCAATCGTGGAGCATCATATCACAGCTATATATATATATATATATATATATATATATATATATATATAGGTAATAATATTCTTGGATTTAGATCATCATTAAAACTTGGTATATTAAATAAGTTTCACATGTAAGTCAAGTAATAACATGTAGTAATAATCTTTTATTTAACGTGTTTCGGTAACACCATAATCAATAAATTTATCTATATATACTAAAACAATTTGTTAACAATTATTAGATTTTTATATAAATATATACATACCATTGTGCAATTTTAATTATATTACAATATAAGTCAATACATAAAAATAATACTATAAACTAACATTTAAACATGCATCACATCCTAAAAGACTAGAAAGAAGGAGAGCTTTTGTTCTAACGAACGATTATACATCTATCTCAAATCTTCGATATTCAACAAAAAATGCGTGTCTAAAAGATACCCTACACTTAAGTTGGACTGTTGAGAGAGCACCATCAAACTCGTTTACTTTATATGAGAATAAATATCTTGAAATGTGAACTGTACAAATTGTAATTATTTTGTTAAGTCTATAAATAAAAATGACTATCCTTTATTTATAATTCAATAATAAAAAGCAATATTTTTTAAGTAAAAACACTACCTAAATATTTTCAATAGCTTGAAAAAAATTTATGTTACAAACTTTTACTTTTTGTGGTTTTGAAATAAACTAATGACCTGAGTTGTATTCAACTATGTATTGCACAGAAATTTATAGCTATAGTTTTGTGGGTTAATCGACTAAATTTCCTATATTGATCTAAAATTTATGAAAATGTCGTGCTTAATTAATACTACTATTCGTGAAAGCAATATTATAGTGGGTTCTCCGTATTTAATCTGGCCATTCAAAATTACATTTTTTTCTTTCCCCTTTGATTTCTATCTAAAGCAACGCGAACGTGATACACATTATTTATCATGGTGTTAGATAGAAGTATCAATTTATTTTATGAAAGAAGAATGTGAAATTTTTATGGTTCTGGTTTTTAAACCCAGCAGCATGTTTATGTTGCAATTTTCACTACGATCGAATAAGAGTTAAATTTCTGGGCAATTTCATTCAAGTTCAGCAATCCATAGATCATTCCAACCACAAAGATCTTATTTTAAACAAATAAAGTAACGCATGTGTATATTAAAATATCTATTTTGAAACTGAGAAATAGTACGGTATATTTCTATAGCTATGGAAAATAAAAGTTACAACGATAGTTATGGTAGTAATTAAATCTGCTTTTGTACAGGAAAAGTTAATATTTTAACAAAAGCAATGTCGTGAATATTTCTAAAAACAATCTATGATGGAACAATTATCAATACTTATTAAATATATAGTCAAAGGATGTATTTAGAAATAGCGTTTAACATACAATAAATTACAATACGTGCAGTTACAATAATTATCGTTCATCTTAGATCAACCTTAAAGTTAAGTTAGACTAGCAAGTTTGCAAATCAGGCCCACAAAGAATTACAGAATGCAATCACAGTCAAATTTGAAACATTTCATTAGTAGAACTAAAAGACAATTCTATTAATAAGTTAAACAGCTTTAACCGCAATAAATGTTAAGGTCTACGAGTTTTAAATGATTTAATTTAGAATCTATGTACTACTAATACTACACAATAATAACACATGAGGAAGTGTGTGTAAGAGTAGACATGAGAATCGGATTATTGCTTAGATTTAATTACACCGATAAAATTTTCATCGGAATATCCTGATTCGGCCGTGCAAAACTTTTAGATACCTCAGACCACAGCCGCTTTATTAGCACTATAATCACAATAATTACAAGAAGCATAAGAGGATATACCCAAAAGCGTATATCTGTCAAGATGGAGTAAATTACTAGAATATATAAAATAATAATCAAAATCAATATCCATACTTACCATTATAATTTGAGGATGATTTTGGCAGGATGGTGTAATTTGCAGTGCGATTTGCCACTACATCCTTAAAAATCAGGATAGTTAAAACTGAAAAAAAATGAATTAGCTTTGTGTAACATCTATATACCTATATTAGATCAGCATTACATTTGAAAATTGATTTTGGTTTAATTGTAATAAGCTTTCCTTTCTAGTCATGAGTCGATTGACACCTCGACAATTTTTCTGACCTTTTTTTAAAATAATCAAATTTAAAACAAATTATGTTAATTAGAAGATTTTAAAAATTAAATTATTTAATCTGTAATTATTGTATACTACTTGAATATGCCAAGGATAATTGTGTAATGAACCAAATTGTTGTTAAGATAAAAAGGGCAGGGAGGGGGAAAGCACAAACAAACACGATAAGCCAGCACGCTAAAAACAAACTCGGCCGGGGCTCGTTTAGCTGTATGCAGAAAGAATTGGTCTGAAGAGGATCAAAGGATGGGAAAATAATGATAATACTGTCCCATACAGTAAGCTATAGTGGGCATCGCCCTCATCTTGCCCACGTTCTGCCAAAACAACACGTATTGCTTGTTCTTATAGAAAGCCTAAAAGACTAGGAAAAGTTTTGACTTTCCTAAACGACACCTTGAATATTTCAATTACTAGCTGTTACGGAATTCTGTGAGAATAAGAAGGAAATAGCTCGTACCAAGTACCGTATCAAAAAGAAATTCAAAGTCTACCGTGCTAGCTAAAAATCTTTGAGTGGGATGGGTCACAGAAAATGAAGAAAAGAGAATCTCAACAGAGAAAGCTTAATTACAAAGCCTTTAATAAAAACATGTTATACAAAGAAAAACTAATCCGCGAAAATGTGTATCCAACATATCCTGGAGGAACACAGAACAAAAATCTTGGCAAAAATAATTAATACACTCATAATTATCTCAAACAAATTTTTAACCCCAATTCCATTAATCACATAAAACAGAAATTAAAAAAGTATACATATATGGAAGTTCTGCCTCTTGTTTAATACAATTTTTAAATACTTTATATTCACATAAAGCAACAAATAAAAAAGATAAAATACACACACAAACACACACACGCACAGACACACAACACACACACACACCACACACACACACACACACACACACACACACACACAGATATATATATATATATATATATATATATATATATATATATATATATATATACACTTACATCGTTACATCGTATCCACAAGCACTTCTTAAAAGCAGCTCTTGATAAATAAAAATCAAAAAAATAATATAACAGTAGAAAACAGTAATAAAGGAACAAAACTATCTACCAGACAAAATGTACTTTGCAGCACCGACATAGAATTTGGTAATAACGTCACACCTAAACAACAATGTAACCTTAAATTTTTATACCGAAGATCTTATGGATAGTCAATGCTAATCTTATGTTATATTTAATATCCAAACAATAAAAACTGCTGTCGTTTGCATATTCATAACTTTAAACCAAAGCAATTAAAAGTTACCAGAGTGTTTCTACACAAATTTGTTTATCTCAGTGTAACTTAAAAACAAACCCGTAGACACATTTTGTATATCTAAACTTTACGTTATAATTAGAACCTGATTATGCAGAACTTCTCACACAACGACACCAAATGTAAACAGTATATTTTTAATCTAATTTGCTTTAAAAAGGAACCTAGAACGATTACATGGTCCTAAATTAGTTCTATCTCTCCCACCCCCTCTCTAAATAAATATCTTGACTTGTTAATTCTAACGTGATCTATATAGATAAAACCAACTAGGTGATTCGACTTAGAGAAAACCAGCATATCAATACACAGAAAGAAAATATATACATACACTGATGGTATTGATGCCATCAAAAAGATGCACTTTTCGACGTCCTATATTCGTTCCTGGAAAATCGTACGGCACTGGAAGCATCATCAAAGAAATTCAGCAAAACCAACCTCGACGCTCCTATCATATGGTCGTCCAGAGTCTATCATATGTTTTGAAATCATGATCGACAATGTGTACAAGGACACATTTAGAATTTATAGTTGCAGGAAGAACAGTTTTCCTGTCTCTAAGCCATTAATCATAAATCAAATCTGTGATGATTATATTATTGAATAATTTGTAAATAGCGATATTCACATTCACTCACCATCGTGCGTTAACTATATTTAAACCGATATTAGAGTATGTCAAAATAATTGCCTGTAAAAATTGTATAAGTTCAATACTGTATTTGTATGTATACAAACCGATACGAAGTGCATTTAAAGTATGTATGCCAATTTGTTAAATTTTTTTCTAATTCTTAACGTGACAAGTCGTAGGATAGAACTTATTTGAGATGGTGCGAGGAACATTACTTGTATCACCGAAAATAATAGTAAGACAACAATAAATCGAATCCTAACATTAGGACACTTAGAGTGAACTACAGCACTATATCACGTAACAACACTTGTTTCAATAACGGAAAGCAGTTTTATTTTTCTTTTAAGCAAGGAGGGCAGGTAGAGCAACAATTCTGGTTCACATCGTAACTTCTTTCGAGAACATCCATGTGTAGATAATTAATCACATAAAAAATATCTTCTTTAAAATATCTATCTGGTTATAATATAACCAAAATACTAATTGAATAAAACGCGTTTGTGGAAATATATTCGGTAACCCGGTAACCTCGTACAATATCACAACTAACATATGGGAAACTGGTTTTAGCGTTCTAAACTATACGAATATACGTGATAAGAATTACATGCAACTAACCTTGTGGAGTTATAAAAGCGAGTTGCCTAACTTCCCGCATTGAAATTATCGAGGTAGCATAAACCGATGTAAATATTTAATAAAGTGAACGTTGTTTGATAACAGAAACCCCACATTGTTAATTTCATAACAAAATAGGACAAATATAGGTGTTTTAAACTATAATTAAATATTCTAATTGACTTATACAGGGTGATGGATAAGCAACCGTTTAAATTGAAAATGCAGTCGGAATAGTTAATAAATATTCGAATGCAGGAACTGTACGTAACGTAGCACAAAATACAACAATCAATAATGGAGCCAAACTAGCCTGCATTCTGTACTTTCGGAAACATCCTGTAAGTATTGTAAAATATGGAACTGGTACCTACCGCAAGTCCATACCAAGGTCCTTAATTAAAGATACCAGTATACCATTTAGTGACGAATCAGGCCCTCATTTGCTCCAGAATCCCTCATTTGCTCCCTCATCTGGACCAAAAAGTTTTCTTCGACTAACCATTTTTCATCTTTCGAGATAAATATATCTTAAATTTTTCATCTTTCGAGATAAATGAGCATCCTCATTTCCACACACGAGATAAACCTATTTTTAAGATTTTTTACCGCTAACATTCTGAACCAAATAGTTTTCTTCGTCTAACCATTTTTCATCTTTCGAGATAAACCTATCTTGTTTGGTATCAATTAATATTAGATTTTTCTCAGCTACTCGAATCTCTTTGAAATTTTTAAATCGAATCATCCCCCATAGAGCTACCCTCATTCTAAGATTTTCTGCTGGTAGCGATTTCTGACTGTCCTTATAAATTTTTTAAACATGCGACACATCAAATTAGTCTAGAATTTTATGGAGAATCCGAATCTGTAAACAGATTTAAAATCCAACTACTCCTTACAAAGTTACACATATAGCCTCTAGCGAGCATACTGCCACCATACCACTACTCGCTCTTAATGTCATACCATACTTTCTATCTCGTATAGCTCATCTTTCAAGATCAATATATTTTGTTTGGTATCAATTAATATTAGATTTTCCTCAGTTACCCGAATCTTTAGGAATTTTTTAGATTGCATCATCCCCCAGAGAGCTACTCTCATTTTAAGATTTTTCACCAGCAGCGATTTCTGACCGTTCTTATAAATTTTTAGTCATGCAATACATCAAATTAGTTTAGAATTTTATGCAGAATTCGAATCTGCAAACAAATTTAAAGTAGGACCACCCCTTACCATTTTACACACACACACACACACACACACACACACACACACCCTAAATTATTACTTTCCTGCAGCTCATACCTAAAAAAAAATCTAAAAACCATTCTTAAAACTTTTTATTACAGACAATTTTTACTAATACAGTTTAAATTTTGTAAACCACATTTCTAAATACATATTCACTTTTTTTTATTCTTAACCTAGAACTACTCACATCGGCTTATACTTATTAATATTTATTTCTAAATAGAGCACCTTTTTCAAAGAGCAACCCTCCCCATGTGTATCAAATTCCTCTGATTTTGTTCTCATGGTTTTGCTCAAGACCTTGTACATATTTTCCAGATTACTAGAAGAACTTATAACCACATTTTTTGTGTTAAAAGATTTCACATCGGTAGTCTCTTCTACCATTTTGGTGTAAACGCCGTAGAGTTCGCAATAGACTTTTATTGCTGTATGTTGTGTTCTTTTTTCATTAATTAATCGAATAAACCGCTCTTTCTGCTTCAAAAAAAACTAGGATACTCCATCGTCGACACTGGCGTTTTTTATGCGATAGCTAGCCATACGGTTGTTAAACGCGGTGCTAACCATTTCTACGCCATCGTCGCTAGTAGCGGTAACTGATGCATTTTTATGTCTGTTGCTTCTCAAGTGTGCGGCATAGGTAGTCTTTTCCATTTCGAAATCGCATACTTTACACATAGTTCGTGGTTGCTTCGTACAAGACCCTTTAACAGCTGGCGGAGCTGAACGTTTACGGCTTAATGACACACCGTGCTGTTTTTCTTTGTGCCGTAGTAAGTTGTCCATTCTTGTAAAAGCGATACCGCAAGACCCACAGTTTAAGTACTTTGCTGCTGACGGATGTATAAGCTTAATCGTGGACGATGTTATACCGCAACATTTGTTCTGGTGCCGTTTGAGAGCATCCCTTCTATTAAAGTAGACGTGACAGGGCTCGCATTTAAAAACGTTTGCAGGTACCATTTTAGTACAAAACAAAATTCGCACTATAGAACTTTGGTTAAACTAGTAAGCGAACTAACTTATAACTAAAAAGATTACTCTAGCGTACCTGCTTCATGTACCCTATAGAACGCAAACCGAAGGATTACGAAGACGGCCGAACGATATTAAGAATTCAACGAGGAACTAAATGACGTAATCTTTTACTAATCCTTGCTGCTCGTCCAGTACATTTAGCACCAATGCATGCGCCCGGTTCACATCGTCTATGCTGTGAGTGCAGTAAGTAGGAACATCGGAAACGTCTTCCATGTTATACGGATCAACAATCGCATCGCGTGTATATTAAAAATCCAAAAGGGTGGTAGCAGACGCACACAAATTGGCTGCAAGTCGTGCGGTAGAAGATGCAGTGCTACTATAAACAAACACTTAGTAAAACACTTTAAACCTTTACTAAAGGAATACCGAACTTGTTGTCTACAGGATACTTACTAATAAAGCAATTTAATTTTAAATAACTTCTACGTCATATTTTCGGATGACATTTTTCTTCGACCAGCTGCCATGGATAGCGCCATGGTTTATATACATTTTGGAAACAGTCGAAAATTGCCGAAGACACTCGAAGAGTTCACAAACGCGGTCACTAAACCAATTAGCATTAATACCAAGTATTCTGTGCTTTGGCAGGTTGCTCATTTCCTAGAACCAAATCTTTCGCATAGCGGTCGGTAGCACGTAATTATTTCTAGAGCCTACAAGTACTCGTTATCACCCAAATAAAGAATTAGATGCTCGATGTCTGTCAACTTCCGATTCCCTCGTATAAGGTAGAAAAACTCGGTCAATTATCCGTCTAACTTATACTTCGATCCGCTCCCGTTCTGATAATTTCCAAACATTTTTCAAATGACAGTGGTTTCGGAATTTTTAAACCTCCGAGGGATTTATAAGTCGTGATCAATTACACTTTTCAGCTACCGGTAAACTAACATATTTTATAGTAACAGTGCGCTGTACAATACATGCATACCCCTTTTCTGCTCTACTGCTATTCTTGTAGTTGGTTGAAAAAGTCTGTCGCCTTTTTATTGCTAGGACCGCTGCAAAGCATCATTTTATACTTTCTTTATAAGTATAGCGCATCGCGCACTTTTTTTGTCTGATAATTAAATTTTGTTTATGTAGGCTTTTACACTTTCGCATACTTAAACATCTAGTACGATGGATTAACCACTTTCGATTATTCTAACGGGAACCACCGCACCGTTCTTTTTGAATCCAACGATCCGATGTGCTTCCACACACTAACACCTAACGTATCTTTCCTACTATTTGTTAAACAAGAACTACCGACATCGCCATGTCCGTATATGGACGTAAGCAGAGGTTTGTGGATGTGTACGAGAATATGTAGCCATATACATTAATCAGTCAAAGCTATTTTATTTAGTCCAAGAAAACTACTATTTTTCTAAACCACAATTACTAATCGCTTTTATAGGTTTAACATTTCTACAATTTCCCAATGACTGGTGCCACGTACATGGAAACTGTAATTTCTTATTGGAGAGAATTCTTATTCTCCCACGCACTGTTGCGTTGTGGCATGCCCACCCCTTTTTGGAATATATGCTCGTTATAGGTTGTAGCATCCGCGGTTTTACTTAACTATACTTCGTGAGACCCCTTTAATCTTTTTAATCGCGTCTTTCACGCTTACAATACAGTAGGACTTGGTTTTTGTACCGACAAATTCTAATACTAGACCCCCATTAAATTCGTCTTTAAATTTTCCCACAACTTTTTTGTTGACAAGCGGTGTATTGTATTTATTATCCGCGGGGTAGTCACTCTTTTAAGATAACTATTCTTTGTTTGGTATCAAGTAATATTAGATTTTTCTAGGGAGCCCAAACCTGTAAATAGATTTTTAAATAAAACCATCCCCATACAAAGTTATGCCCTGTAAAGACCCAAACTTCTAATTTTTGCCCATCTTTATTTAACTCCATCTTTAAAACCTTTTTCTGCTACCCAAGACATATGCTTTAATTATCCATTACCCGAGAAATCTAAAACCGATGTGTCCCGCGAACACCACGTGGAGATAACACGTATACTCTGTCAACCAGGATAGAAGCAGGAAGGATTTGGAAGAAGGGAAGGTGGGAAAAGAACTTAAAAATTATGGAATCTTAAAGCCAATATATACAATAGATTTACAAAATCTATACAACTATCTTAGACCTTTATCTTTATGCCCCCATGCGTAGATCGATATGCTTCCAGGATGACGTTACGCTAGTCATCTTCGCTCAATAAACTAATTTTATTAATAAGTTGCGTGTACAAATCGTATTTTTTACTCCGAATACATACGCCGGCAAGTACTCCATACCAAAAAAAGAATTATATGCATGGTGACTGTTAACTTCCGCTTCCCTCGTGTACGCCCAGACACATCTCAGCACATACGCACCCCTGACCATGCGCACCCCTGCCCATGCGCACCCTTACCATTCCGCATCCCTGCCAATGCGCACCCCTACCTATGTGCAATCATCTCTGTGTGATTGCTATTTCGTAGTGACGTCATAGCCTTTTATAAATAAAGAACAATGTAATACTATTCTAAAAAATTTTTTCTGACATTATACATAGCAAAAATTAAAAATATTTAATACCAACCATGGAGCCATTTAAAATTAATTTTAATACAAAGTTATACACAGAAGACAGTCCTTTCTTTATGTTTGTTTGAAGTGTTTTTAATTTTATCTAGTTTTATTCGCAACTTAAAATTTAAATCGACACCCAAGTCCTCTATATCCTTTTCTAGCCAATAGTTTGATACATACAGACCGTCTAGGTTTTCGAATTGAAAAATGTGCCGAAGTTTGCCTCTATATATAAAGTCTTGAATTCCACCGACAACCAGATCCATTCCTTCGTGTAATTCTTGCAGCTTGTGACAATCTTTTAATCGCTGCTCTCCCACTATATCCTGCATACGTATCTTGTTAGCTTGATCGACTTCTTCTTGTCGGTATTGGGGGAAATCCTTATTCTCCCACTCACAGTTGTGTAGTTGCATGTCCACCACTTTTGGAAATATATGGTTGTTATAGGTTCTAAGACCCTCGGTTTTAAATGATCCAAAATATTCTTTACTTGGCAAATATACAATGTTTAACGGAACCTCTTTGCGTGTGGTGTACGTCAAGGTTACGACACCCGCATTTCTTAGTTTGTCTATGTTATCTGCAATTTCGATAAATACGTTTTTAGAATAACCTTTAAAAGTATACGAATTTAGTACCATCCTTTTCCGCAAAGACGCCTACATAACTAAAAGAGTCTTTTTTACTAACCACAAATGCATACAGCTTGTAGAAACCGGATGTATCTAAGTCAGTCCAACGGCACATAAAATAATCTTTTAATTCTTCCCCATTTTTTCTAATAAGATGTTCTTTGTCTAACACATCTTTGTATTGTTCGCGTATTGTCGCAGTGTTTTCCATGTAGTCCAACTTTCGCTTTTTCACCCATTTTCTCTAATTCCAGTTGTCTTTTTCTTCCACTTACAGCGTATGGCGTGCATAATGGGGCACTTTCCTTTAGCGTAAACGGATAGAGTTTACTGCCAATATTTACGCGTTGACGTACAACCTCTGAACAAATGTTAGGCGTATCTATCAACCCCAATTCCGAAATGACTATTTCTTTTGGAATTGTAGAATATGGTGTTGCAGATTGTGTAAAATATGTATTACCTGCTTTAATGTAGCACTTGTGTAAGATTTTTATTTTATCTTGGCTATCTTCCTCCTCTACTATCTCCAAATAATTTACAGGTAAATAGTTAAAACTAAAAGCCGAAAGCACATACTTTATCAATTTTTTCCTTTACTCTGGTTTTTCGGATAACTTAATTTGCAAGCCCGTCAATTTCTTTGTATTGCCATTCTCCCAATACACGTACTGTAGTAGGTTATTATACACTAAACAGCAGCTATTTTGTAGCTTGTCCGATAATTTACTCCACATTTTGGCAATTGACACCGAGTACATTGGCGCCTTTAGGAAGTATAACTTAATATTTTCCAATAAGGTTAAACAGTCTTTTAAGAGATTATACACCTGTTCCGCACTGACATAGCTTCCAATTGTACAGTTGTATATTGTCGCTTCCAATCGCGTAATAATGTTCTTTGGCCAAAGTAGACGCAAATGTTTCCCTTAAACGTACATCTGGACAACGTAAAAAATTTAGTATATGATTGCCAAGTTGTTTATTAACACCAGGACTTGTTATCTGACACAAATTTGTTGTATATCTTAATTCTTGCATTGCTTGTTAGCCATGTTAAACAATCAAATCCCACAGTTTTATCGTTGTCAACTATAATATTACACTTTTCTTCGTCTTTGCCCTTATAGCAAAAGTTATGGTTTGCAGTTATATAATTACACATCTCCATCTTGCTAAATATGAAGGAAAAATCTTGGGTTACATCCATGTCAAAAAGACAGTAATAATCTTTTTCGAGTTCGTCTAATATATCTGGTAGTTTCTCCAATAAAATTTCCAACTAAACATCTGCTGGTCCCACTTTGTATGGAACACATGTAGGATTTTGGAATTTTTTATTAATGCATTGGAGGTTTTTTTTTCCGATAATTTCTTTTACACTCTGGCCCATGTTGTTGGTGCTTTCCAGAGAAAACAGAAGCTTAGCTTTAACACCATGTCTAGCGGAAACAAATCGGTCGAACTTTTTTTCGTAGATAGCTGTTAAATGCACCACAAATTTCTTTTTTAGGATAAACATCCTTTTGTTTGCAGATGTTTGTTCGGCGTCAGAAATTTTAATCAATATTATATTGTCACAAAATAGTTTTGTAATTGGTGTGTGTAGTTCGCCAGTCAGCATCTGTTCGCCTTCAACATAACAAATATTACCAATATCTGTCACAAGATTATTGTTGCACATACTTTCTGCCAACAACCACAATCCAAATCGCTTATTTGTTGGTTTCAGTTTATTCCCAAGAAGTTGAGAAACGTTAATCACCTTGGAGACGCTCATGTTTACCGTCTGGCCGCAGCCTATGTCTTTGTAAGAAATAGTCCATTAGGGTGCGCATGGGCAGGGGGTGCGAGCGCAGGGGTGCGCATGGGCAGGGGGTGCGCGCGCGCAGGGATGAGCATGGGCAGGCGGTGCGCGCACGCAGGGGTGCGCATGGGTACAGGCATGCTTAGGCATACACCGGAATGCGTGAGAAACTGCGTTGGATCACCAAAAATCTTATTAATATTAAAACAACATAGATTGTATACAATTTTATTAAAAATATATATACAAAATATTTAATTATGAATAAATTAGTGTTGTCTAGAGTTAGGTTAGGTTACTTAAACTTGTGTGGATTTAGGTTAGATAAAAGGAAAAATTGATAGGTTAGGTCAGCACCGCCGCGCTGACCTAACCTATCAATTTAATTATAAGACCAAAAAAAGTGCGCAATGTTCTATACTTATAAAGAAAGTATAGAATGATGCCTTGCAGCGGTGCTAGCAGTAAAAAGGCGACAGACTTTTTCAACCAACTACAAGAATAGCAGTACCGCAGAGAAGAGGTATTCATGTATTATACAACGCACTGTTACTATAAAATATGTTAGTTTACCGGTAGCTCTAACGTAGCGTCGCCGTGGATCTATGTAGTAAGCGTAAGACTACGGATCCCAAGGTCCCGGGTTCCAATCCCGACACGGCCGACTGCTTGAAAAATGGCAGGTGAGCATTTTTCACAAAAAATTACGCCCTCGTTCGGATGAGAGGTTAAATGGAGGTCCCGTGGGTGAGTATTGTCACGCACGTTAAAGATCCCTACCTTGCCTGGAACGGCAAGGGTTCGGCAAAATTCTAAATTTCCAGGCAACAAAAAACTCGCCTCCTGGCCAATGTAGTACCTACGGGTGGAGCATTGGAAATATAAATGAACGGTAGCTCTAACGCGTAATTGATCACGACTTATAGATCGCTCGGAAGTTTAAAAATTCCGAGACCATTGTCATTTGAAAAATGTTTGGAAATTATCAGAACGGGAGCGGATCGACGTATAAGTTAACCGGATGATTGACCGAGCTTTTTTTACCTTTTACGAGGGAATCGAAAGTTGACAGACATCGAGCATCTGATTCTCTATTTGGGTGATATCAAGTACTTGTAGACTCTAGATATAATTACGTGCTACCGACCGCTATGCGGAAGATTTGGTTCTAGGAAATGAGCAACGTACGAAAGCACACAATACTTGGTATTAATGCTAATTGGTTTAGTGACCGCGTTTGTGGTTTAAAGTGTTTTATTAAGTTTTTGTTTATAGTAGCACTGCATCTTCTACCGTACGACTTGCAACCAATTTGTGTGCGTGTGCTACCACCCTTTTGGATTTTTAATATGCACGCGATGCGATTGTTGATCCGTATAACATGGAAGACGTTTCCGATGTTTCTACTAACTGCATTCGCAGCATGGACGATGTGAACCGGGCGCATGCATTGGTGCTAAATGTACTGGGCGAGCAGCAAGGGTTAGTAAAAGATGACGCCATTTAGTTCCCCGCTGAATCCTTAATATCGTTCGGCCGTCTTCGAAAACCCTCGGTTTGCATTCTATAGGGTACATAAAGCAGGTACGCTACAGTATTCTTTTTAGTTATAAGTTAGTTCGCTTACTAGTTTAACCAAAGTTCTATAGTGCGAATTTTGTTTTGTACTAAAATGGTACCTGCAAGCGTTTTTAAATGCGAGCCCTGTCACGTCTACTTTACCAGGAGGGATGCTCTCAAACGGCACCAGAACAAATGTCGTGGTGTAACATCGTCCACGGTTATGCTTATACATCCGTCAGCAGCAAAGTACTTAAACTGTGGGTCTTGCGGTATCGCTTTTACGAGAATGGACAACTTACTACGGCACAAAGAAAAATAGCACGGTATGTCATTAAGCCGTAAACGTTCAGCTCCGCCAGCTGTTAAAGGGTCTTGTACGAAACAACCACGAATTATGTGTAAAGTATGCGATTTCGAAATGGAAAAGACTACCTAAACCGCACACTTGAAAAGCAACAGACATAAAAATGCATCAGTTACCGCTACTAGCGACGATGGCGTAGAAATGGTTAGCACCGCGTTTAACAACCGAATGGCTAGCTATCGCATAAAGAACGCCAGTGTCGACGATGGAGGCTCTGAGTTTCTTTGGAAACAGGAAAAGCGGTTTATTCGATTAATTAATGAAAAAAGAACACAACATATAGCAATAAAAGTCTATTGCGAACTCTACGGCGTTTACACCAAAATGGTAGAAGACTCTACCGATGTGAAATCCTGAGAATTGATTCGTAATTTTAGAAATATAGCGTAGTGACGTCAAATGTGTTAAATACTGCTATGTTGCCATACTGTGCAAAAATATACATCTTCTAAACGTTAATTTGTCAACTATTATACATAGCATATCTTTGTGTTATTACATATTAATTATTTACCCACCGTTAAGGCTTATCGATCTTTTCATTATTTAAAACTTTACATAATGATCTACTGCAATAGCAATAAAACCAAATCTGCCATTGTCAAAACAGAAATTAAATTAATAAATTAGTAAATAATTAGTTAAAATCCGTATTAGAAGTGTAGAATAATTAAAAAATCAAATTCACTATTCTCATGAAATAAAAAAGAATATACCAACTTTGAAATTCGAATCTTCAACAGCTGGATTTGTAGCACTCTGAGCTAGTCCATTTGGCAATGGCGCTTGATCTAAAAGTGATGATCCAAACGGTTCTTTTAATACGACCATTCTTTACGATTAAATGTGGTAAAACAATATACAAGTGAATTATTCAGAAAAGAAGTTTCAATTCAAATCGAACAAAGCCAATTCACAATATTGCTTTAATGCAGGGACTCATTACAGCTGATAAACACAAGATGATAGAACGTATGGTACGGTATTCGGTGGCGGCAAAACAGAAAACAACGAAAGCAACGCAAGTGGTCTGCACCGATTACAACAACAAAAAATGGAGCGGACGAGTGCCGTGTTAACTAACTAACCAGTCGTACGGGGGGAGGGGGGGGGAGAAGAAGAACTCAATATCGATACGCCCCGGAGGATTTTACATAGTAGTTTAATCTTTATAATTGTAGTGTTTTGCTGTTGCTTCGGCTTTCAATGCAGTCTCTCGTTAAAAAAATTTACAAAAAAATCACAACACCTTCATTCGTTGTTATGTAACAAATGAAGTGTACATAGACTTAAACAAAACAATCACTTGCTTACAGTAATAATCCACCTTTTTAAACGTTGTCTTTCACTTCATTTCGGCCTGTTATTGTTGGATTAAAAACTGCTTGGTAACACTGGCCATCATGTCATATCTCACTTGAAGTTTCTTTTATGTTTAAAACAACAAACAAACACATGTTTCTGGAAAGATCACTAAAATTCTCAGTTTCAAACACGATAAACAAAACTATGGAGAAAAATATAACTTTCATGGTTAAACGTGAACGATAATTTTTATTAAAGTGCACTCATTCAATTTCGACCAAGAAAACTTCTAACAACATCAAACTAGTGTAATTTCCAATTACATCTGTAAGAGGACATTTCACCATGGCAATGTCATGTTGCACCTAAATAAATTTTTCGAACTCTCTAAATTTATATCTCCCTTACATGAATTTACTTCCCTAAGCATTTTATTTAATTTCGTTAATTTATGCGCTTTTTAGCTCAATGTATCGGTTTTATCATATTTAGCTTTGTGCACAAGCATTCTTTCTGTTATATGCACAGCTATGTACATAACTTTAAGTTCTCTCTAATCTCATTGACAGTAGTATCTACCTATACATATCATGTGTAGATTTAAATCTTGTCGTTTCACTTGACATTGTTGTTTTGATTTTCAATTCGATTGGAATCGTATTTTCACTGTTGCCACACAGCTGGTCATTGAACGTTCTCATTTTAAACTAAGTTGTTAGAGGTGATAGATATGTTTCATAAAAATTACAACCTGAGGTGAATAAAAATAATTTTACACTTCAAAAGGCGTTTTGTTGTAGTTTCTCTTAATGTAATCTGTCAAATAAATTAATGATGGTAAAAATGATTTAAGCTATATATTGGTTTTCCACTGACTCACGCGGTGATTAGAAAAATACCTGTTTTACTTTAGGTTTTTTTCTTTGATAAGCGTTTAATTCATTAGCTACTTTTACTAGAAAAATCTACCTGACATAATTTAGAATTCATCTGATACAACACAATTTTTTTGCTGTATTGGACTTCTACATGTGATCCTGAATATTTATTTTTACTTGAAATGCTAGATATCCAGCCTACCTTATAGTTTTTGTTATGTTTCAAACATTCCTCTATTAAAGCTATAACACCTTGAAAAGAACCTCGACAGAGTGGCAACTGTTATTTCTTTTGCTAACTTAAGTTCAGGTATGTTTACTTTTGTGTTTTTCTTGATGCTACACCTTACCCTTTTCCAGGTGTGATGAATAGAATAGGCGTATGACATGGTATAAATAAATTACCCTGTTACAGCTACACTCGACCGTTGTTGGTTGTGGAGGCTGCAAAGGAATTGAAATCTCAGGGGGAAGATAAAGAGAAGTTAAAAAGCTATAACCTTGTAAGGAAATTATTACGAAAAAGACACACTTGTAAAATATTATGTATACCAAACGTTTTTAACAGCAATTATATAACCAAGCATTTTATAAAGCTTTTGGTTTTACAAATCATTTGTTAAATTATTACTCCAGGTAATTAAGAAATGTACGTAATGACAAATACTGCATTACTTAGTTAATCTAACGGTAAGCACATCTAAATTGTAGAATAGTTAAACTTACTTTTCTCTTTCTATACGATCATTCTTTTTTACATAAATCAACAAGGTAACTAAAGAGTAAAAAGTGTTATCCATCTGTGTATATTGCCACACGGATGTCGTTCTAAATAAAGTTACTTCAGGTACTTGAACCAATATAGCAAAACTGGCCAATTTTACCACTGTCCCAGTAAAAAACATCTTTTAGACAAAAAAAGGTTAGAGTTAAATGGGACTCCATGCATCGTACAATTGTAAACAAAGCTCAAGTCCTTTAAATGTTACATCTGGTGTCGACGAAAGAGGTTAGGTTTGCAATCCAGTAATTTTTACTCCATAAAAGAAAATGTTAATTATTATTGTACCATCATAAACTATAATTAAAACGTAGTTACTCAAAAATACTGTAGAGTAGGACCATAAAATGAATTGGTGTAAGAAAATGAAATATCCACACGACCTAACAAACAACTATTTAGTTATATCTGAATATATTTTACCATCATTAACCTTAATGAAGGGCCGTTAGGTATTGATGCCAGTTGAACTCTTTAAATAGCGTTCCTATAGAAATATTTTTAAGAAACATAAAAGAGCTGAATTATATTACACATCATTTAGAAAATACCGGTACGACCTCTTCATCTTGATCATCATCACGATTAGGTCTTCAGTCCTGGCACTGATTAAACGCGTATCCTCATTGTGTCCTATTCTGAGCTAACCTACACATTTTCCTGAAATTTGCAGTCTGCATCTTTCACTATCTGCGTGCAATAGTCTGATTTAGGTCTACCTTTACCGCTTTTTTTCCTATCTCTGCTTGTAATATATCCCGTACTATTCTCCAAAAATGCCTTAGAACGTATCCTGTGCTTCTATTTCTCCCACTTCCCTTTGTTTTCCACAGATATCTTCATTCCGTTACTATTTTTATAACTTATGTGTCAATAACTTTGTCTGTCCATGCTATTATCCTCATACAACTGAAGCACATCTTTCCAAAAGACTTCTATCGTTTATGGGTTTGCTTCTGCTACTGCCCCTATTTCATGGACGTACTGTACTGTGCCCCACACATATGGCTGTCAACAATTCTTTCCTTGTATTTATGTTTGTTGTCTTTGAACATGGCCGTTGCTCTTTCATGTTAGATGCAATTCGGTTTCCCTTATATTGTTTTACAATTATATACCCTATTTTCTTGCTATTTAGTGGTATGTGAAGGAGGTTAAGCAGCCTGTGGCTGCCAAGATCCCCCAACACTTGAACATTTGCCGAATTAGAAGTTTTCCAATATATCCTTTCGCACAATCTACATTAGTTAAAAATATTTCAAAACCAACCCCTGTATTTGTTTATAATAATCATTTAAGTGTAATTATTTTTTTCGTCATTAGATTTTCCGTCTTAAAACTCCATCGATTTCTACTCTGAGCTAGCCTAAACATTTTCCTGAAATTCCCACAGCCTACATCTTTCACTATCTGTGTACAATTGTCTAACCTAGGTCTACCTCTACCTCTGCTTCTAATATATTCCGCATATTCTTCATCATATGTGTGTAGCACCACATTTCAAACACTTTTTTTTTCCTATTCGCTTTTTCTACAGTCCGGGTTTCACAGTCGTACGGTGCTATGCTCCACACATACGTTTTAAGCAATCTTTTCCTTGTTTCCATGTTTGTTGTTCTTGTCACAGTAGTTGCTTTTTCTTGTAAAATGTAGCACGACCTTGTGCCAATCGTTGTTTTATATCTTTTGCACTCTTCCCATCATGCGTTATTTGGCTTCCCAGGTAGCAGAAATCGTTAACCTCTTGTAAGTTCTCGTAACCTATTTGTATTCTTGTTTTTGACTTACTTTCCCCTCCTTTGCATACCAGTACTTTAATTTTGTTTTGTTAACTTTCATACCGTATCTCTCTGTTAGAACTGTCTCCATTTCATTAAGAGCAGCTTCTAACTCTTCCCTGCTAGATGCTAATACTGCTATATCATCTGCAAGTCTAAGCATATCAATCTTTTGTCTCTTAGTGCCTCTTCGATGTACAAGTTAAAAATTAATGGAGATAGGGCACATCCATGTTTCACCTCTTTCCTAGTATTTAATTCTATATGTTCCTGCTCTAATTCTGTTACCACTGTTTTCTCTTTGTATAAGCTATGTACTATTTGTCTATCCATATAACTCATGCCAATCTTTTTGAGTATTTCAAACATTTTTTCCCATTTTACAGCGTCGAATGCTTTTTACAGATCTACAAACCCTATATACCCGCTTTCCTCTTTTTCTACTGTTTTCTATTTTATCACCCTTGTTACGTTCCAAAGATTTGGCACTTGACATTCTTTAGTTTAATTTTGATATGCGGGAGTTTTCGCGCCATAAATTTGAAAGGCTTGTGGCGCGCGTATTTCCGTCACGTCAGAATTGGGTTGAGAGTGGTGTTTTTCTGACAGACGCTGAAACGTGGCTTTTTGCCTTTGAACTTCGAGTAGAGTGGTCGTGCCTGGTATCGTATCGTATCGTATCTTTATCTTTTTTATGTAGATTTCCTTGCCTTATCTTGTTATCGTTCCTCCACCCGTTTCTGTCATTTCCGCGACATAGGAAGAAGATAATTTGAAACAACCTGGCCGAACCGGAGTCCACGCCCCGCTAGCAGCTAACCGGAGCAGCCATCTTTAAATAATTTGGAAGGAGCTCCTAGTAACCCTGAAGGAAGCTATCCTGTGAGACGCCATCTTTAACTTATTCTGTAGGAAGCTGTACCTATTTTTGTAAGTACCTTATTGTTTATACTTCATTTCTAACATTTTATATATTCCGTCAATTACGCGTAATAATTTGCATATTGTGTGACGTCATCTGTATTAAAGATTAGCGTTACCAACTGCCGTTGCGTCACATATACCGCGTCGACGGTTTTGTATAGTAAAACGTTTAAAATGTAAGACCCTTCAGTGTTCCCTGTTTCGTCTAAACCCAAATTGATCTTTCTCCAATATTTCGTCAGTTCGCTTTTCCATTGGTTTTTGTACAATTCTAGTTAATATGTTTGACACGTGTGCAGTCAAACTTATTGTTCGAAAACTTTCACATCTCTCAGACTCTCTCTTTTTTGATATACTGACCATTATGTTACGATTGAAATCTTTGGGTATCTCGCCTGTCTCATACATATAGCTTACAAGTTGTAAGAGACGTTCTGTTACTGCTTGTTCAGCGGCTTTTAGAGTTTCTGCTTGCACCTTATCTCTTCCAGATGTCTTACCATTTTTCAGACCCTTTAATGCTAATTCAAGCTCATCTCTAAGTATCGGATATCCCAAGTTATTCTTTTCAATGTCTGATTACTGTTCTAATGCTGCTAGTTTATCTCCTGCATATAAATTTCGTACATATTTTTGCCATTTAATCACTTTCTCTACATTCTCTATAATGATTTTTTCTCCCGCGTCCCTTATATTTTTGCTATACTGTTTTATATCACTAAAATTCATTCTAATTGGTTTGTATGCTTTATCAGTCTTTCGTATTTCCATCTTAGTTTTTATCTCTTTGCACTTTCCACTAGTCCATTGTTTTTTAACTTCCTGCATTTGCGAATAATTTCTCATTTTATGGCTTAGTATCTCTGTTTCCTGTTTCATCTGATCTATTTTTGTATTTTCGTATTTCTTCTATTAAATTTAGGATATCCTTTGTTATCCACGGCTTCTTATTTTATTTTTGTGTATATTCCAGAATTTCTCTGGCCGCCACCTCTAAATTGGATTTAATGTTATTCCATTCTGTTTCTACTTTTATAGTATCAGAAGTTTTTCTGATATCCTTCAGCAATTCATTTGACTGTTTTTCAAATCTTTAGTGGATATCTCTATCTTTTAGTTTCTCAAGGCCAAAGTGTCTTCTTCCGTTCCTTTTTCTTAAATTTTTAAATTTAAGAACGATCTTCATAATTATGATGTTGTGGTCAGTGTTTATATCTGCTTCTGGGTAGCTTCTACAGTCTTATACTTGATTCCTAAACCATTGTCTAACCAGAGTGTAATCTATTTGATATCTTCTTATATTTCCTGGCATCTTCCACTCGTATCGTCTTCTAGTATGATGTTGGAATAATGTGTTTGTGATGGTTAAATTGTTCGTGTCGCAAAATTTTACCAGTCTATTTTTTCTGTTGTTTCTCGTGCTTAAACCACATAAGCCTTTCCCACCCCCACTTACTACTGTATTAAATACCTCGTAATTATTAAATTTTCATATCCTTTTACGTATCTTAGTATGTCTTTGATATCTTTGCAGATCACTTCTACCTCTTCCTCACTGTAGCTATAGGTGGGCATGTATACTTGTATTATTACTGTATTTACCTGTGTAGATTCTAATCCAACCATGAGTACTCTTTCGTTCTTTTGTAAGTAGTTTTCTACACAGCATCTTATCTTTTTTGCGTAACTATTCCTACAACCGAATTTTCTTCCTGTGATGCTGTAAGAATTACCCTAAAGTTTTTGCTCCAAAAATTCTCTGACTTTGGCCTACGAACTTCACTGATTCTAACTATGTTTAATGCTAACCCATCCATTTCAATTTCTAAGTTTTCTAGCTTACCTACCTACTTCATACTTTTGACATTCCACGTTCCGTTTCGCAAAATGTTCCCGAATCTTTTTCTAAATCTTCCGATCACATCCTCCGAAGTAGTCCTCTCCCGGAAATCCGAACGGGGAACTATTTTAACTCCGGAATGTTTAACTCTAGAGGATGCCGTCATCTTAATAACAATTTGAGTACGCTATGTACTTTCCCATTGCCTTCCACATCGCAGTTGTGTGTATTAGAATGTTATACCGACCCCTATGTTTCTCTGCCAATCTAAGTACCAAAAGAGCTGCTGCCCTCTTTTGGGGACCTGTCTTAGTCTGATTCCTCAATAAAGACCCTACTACTTTGGTTGAACCTGTAGTTATGCTCTTTAGATAACCGGAACTTAAACGTCATTTCAACTGTTCTAGTAATCTAGAACTTCTTCAAGGTGCAGGTCTATTTGGAACGGATTCATCTTGATATCAAACGGAAAAGAGCTCTTTGAAACACAAGGTAAGTGAATGCGAGAATTCTTAAGAAAGGGAAAAACAAGTTTCGATGTGACGTTTAGATTTCACACCAGGTGAGTATGGGTGAGATTTGACCACTAATGAATTGAACGAAAATATTTTTCAAAAGTAATGAAACGAATAAACTTAAAACTGCACTAAAATATAGAAAGTAAATGTATAAGAATTATGAGCATGATACTTTATTTAATTAAAGTGTAAATGGTGAGAGGCTAACCATGTGTAGTCAACTTTAGTAGCAACCTAGCAGAGAGTTTTAATTGGTGCTGTGAAGCTAAATTTTTAAAGAAAACTGAGAAAAACATAAAAATTTGGCGACTAAATCCAAGAGATTTAAGAAGCTGTAACTTGGCATTGCTGCAAAAAAAATGTCACATTACAGGTAATTGTGCATGAAGTACCAATGACGAAAACAAAGTAAAAAGTTTCCTAATTTGCATTTAAAAATATTTTTTGTTTAAATACTGGTCTAAATTTTTAAAACGCTCGATTTACTTGAAATATTTATGGTCTTGGACAAAGCCATAAAATGTAGTTTTGTATGTTATTTGATTAAAGGTAAAGAAAATGAATAACTTATAGGTTTCATAAAAATTTGTGTTAACTTTATAAAACGAACAATGCTGTATCTTTATTTAGAAAGAGTTAAATTGTTAAACTAGCTCCCTTTTTATATCCCTTCAGCAAAATTTTATAATTTTAAATCTATTAATTATTAGTTTAGATTTAAAGTTTCTCCTGTTATTACTGAAATTTTACTATCGATAATTATTTTATTTTGTTACGGCATATCAGAAACTATTTGTAGTACTACCTGTGTATTATTGCATATTTGAGTGTTTTTAATTTTTCTAACAGTGTTTAAAGGAGGATGCTTTACCTCTCTGATAATATTCTAGCCTTTTGCTTCTCAACGCTACCCGTAAGGGTAGATGTTAATTGTGCCGCAATGTAATCTACACTCTGTGGTGCAACTGTCCTTTTTGCACTGCCGTGAAAAAGGTAGGGTTGCACGTGGTACCAAACGTTCCTTTCCTTTATTTTTAAATTTTATTATAAAAGATATTTCATGTGACGCCCAACTAAACTCCTTTTTTATTTTTGTACCACGTTTCACACCGTGGCACTCAACCAAACACTTTTCTTATTTACCTACTAAGTTTCAGACGTGGCGCATAATCTGTCTTAGTTGGTTTCACCGTTGCACGAGTTGTATATCCCCTAAATTATGTATGTATTGTAAAATAGAATCTAATAGGAATTATTAGAAAGTGTTAAGAAAATGCTAAGTGAAGTGCAACCAACTATGTAATACAAGGACAATTAATAAAGTTTATTAACTGTTCACGAGAACGGATGCAATACTTTGTATCTAGACGATAGTAACGCTGTAGGTGGCAGGTCACGGACGGTCAAGACACCGTAATTATTAAGAAAATAAGATTATAACATTGTAGCAATGAATCGAATTAAGAATAAGCAGACATAAGATCTGCAAGTTTCCACAATCATGTGAGGGGGTAGGGACATTATAAAAAGCCCGGGAGCCTCAGCACCCGGCAGTCAGTCGAAGTATTCAGCTTTAACATTGAGGTTGCTTAGGCTCCTCAAAATAGTACATTTAATTCTATTTTCGACTTGGAGTAATTTTAAATCAGGTTTGTAAAATTCCATAATTAATATGTTTGAAATAAATTTGTAAAGAAGTTTTGAAAGTGGTTTTTAAAAACACAGCTCCCAAAGCCCGAACCTTAACTCATGTAGCTTCCAACGCCTCTTTTTTATCTGCAAATTTTAGTATTAGGCACACTATACTTAGCCCCCAACGAAATTAATTTTTTATTTATCTACCACGTTTCAAACGTGGCACCCAACTACCTGTTTCCATTTATTTTTCTCAATTTGTTACCACGTATCACACCTGGTTCACACCCGCGATTTCCTTGTTTTATAAATTTTTACCACGTTTCCATAAACGTTAAGCGCTACATTCCTACCACTTTTTATGTTTACCTTAAAATTATCTCACCGGATCATCACCCACATGACGCACAACCCATCTAATTCTTTTTATTTATCCACTCAATTTCATATGTGACGCTCGACTCCAGTCTGTTTTATTTTGTTTTTCTTCTCAAAACTTGCCTCCCATGTTTGAACCGTAGTATTTAACGGTGTCCCTAATTTATATTTCTATATATTTTTTATCACTTTTCGAAAATCGTAGCCTGTTATAAAAAAAGAGTAATAATATAAATTCTCTTTTGAATCTATATAATTTAAGTTCAATTATATTGTGTTGCAGTAACTTTCTGAAATAGAGAGATTCTGCATGAAATTACAACGCCCATAATTAAAATCGCTAATCTAAACTACTCCTTATGTTATTCTCCCAAACAATCCCAACCTAACAAATATTCAAGTATTAAAAACTGTCCTGCATAAAAATGTTTCTCAATACGTGAAATATATCCCGTAAACGTTTATCAATTCATTAAAAAACTTAACAAGCATTTGCATCTTCTAACACTTTAAATTCTTTAAAATGTTTACTCCTTAAACGACTTTAAATGTCCTCTTTCTCAATACGTGCTAGTTAGTGTATTATTTCAATAGTTTCGTCGAAATATTTGCTATTCTAAAACCAAGAAGCTCGCCTTACTAATTCTTCGAAAAATAATTATATTCGCTGCCCGTTGTAGCTGATGGCCGTTAAAACTACTTCTAAATAGATTTTTTGGAAAGACTAAATGCTTAAATGTGTTTTTATTTGCTCCTATTCCTTGAAATTCCGTGTTGTTATAATTTGCAAGTGTTCATAGCAACCTCTTTCTTCATAAAACTATTCCGAGAACATTTATAGCGTGGACCAATAATCTTACAAACCTCTGTTCTGTTTGAGAAAGCTAGGTTACTTTACATGCTTCACGATGGTTTGATTTATCTATATTGCAGGTGCATTTTAAAATGTAGCTTGCTTCCTCTGCAATCAACGAAATTCAATAGAATTAATTATCGTATTTGGTTTTCTGAATTCTATGAAGGTTTTGCCGTTGTATATATTTTCATTTATTCTACCCCAATATCGGTGAGAATGGTTTAATATTTTCCCTTCCATGATTTTTAAAAGCTGTATAAATACGACTCCAACTTTGAAAAGGTCTTTTAACCCATTAGTACCCCGTAGTAAATAAACATGCCATGTCCTTTTTATTTTTTCCTTCATTTAATATTCATTACTTATGTTTAATTTCATTATTATAATATTAGTCAATTCTTGTTTTCTGCGGGTAATTTAAGAACAATAGTTAATTACTAAACCTAAACCTATAATTAGGAACGAATTGTCAACAATGTAATTATCAGAAATTTCTTTTTGATGGTGTACCATTATTTTTTCATTTACTTCATCTTTAGAATGCTAAACAAACAATAATTATTAGATATGTGTAGGCTAGAGATTCCTTTACATGTAGCAAACAGCTGTATCAGTACTTTGCAAAAGATAAGAAAACCAATGAGTCATGAAGTTGAGTGGCAAATAATTTTACCACTGGGCTCTAACAGTTGCACATTGTAAGTCTCACGATTAGCACTGAATTTATCTTGTTCGTCTAGTGTTTTTAGTTTGTATTTTCAAATCGGTTCATATTGATCAATATGGATAAAAATTTGTAAGTACTACTTTGTTTATTAAAAAAATATTTAGTTTTGTTATTATACCTAGATATACTCGTGGACGTAATGGAAAAGGCCTATTATTGCATAAAGTTTTGGAGGAATTAGAAAATTTGGAAAACGATTGCAATATTCCTGACCAAATTATTATAGAGCCACCTATTGAAGAACTAAATGCGGAAACTGATAAAGATTCAGATCAATCTGATAACGAAGCTTCCGGTAATATGGATCGTTTACCTAGAAGGATTTTATTAGCTCCGTGTTCAACAAACAAACAACATTCTGAAAGTGACGTTGAAAGTAATTTGGCTTGTAAAGCTTCAACATCTACATAGGCAGTTTCCTTACCAAGACAAGCAGTCAAAAGGAAAAAGATTATAAACGTTACAAATTAGATAGCAGGAGATGGATCAAACTTACAACTACCTAAAAATTGAATAATGACCGTTTGAATGATACTGCTCTTTTGGAATCGATAAATACTCCCATTGATGCTTTTCAAATATTTTTAAATGACGAGTTTCTGGAAGTTATAGTACGTGAAGCCAACTTATATGCTGGCCAAAAAGGCTGTCACAATTTGAAAGTCACTAAAAATTAAATATATGTAGTAATTGGGATTATGTTGTACTCCGGATATCATGTTTTACCGAGTAAGCGAATGTACTGGAAAAACGATACCGATTGTCATTCACCTATTGTTGTGAATGCTATGAGGCGAAATAGATTTGATGATATACTGCGATATCTACACTTTGCTGACAATTCCAAAATTGACAGCAATGACAAACTGTATAAAGTGCGACCAATATTTGCTTTTCTAAATAAATCCTTCAAACTACTACAGATAAGCGACTGCTGCAGTATTGATGAAAGCATTATACCATATTACGGTCATCATGGTGCTAAGCAGTATATTCGAGAAAAACCAATAAGGTTTGGCTATAAATTGTGGTGTATAGCAAGTTCAAAAAGATATTTTTACCACGCGGAACCATACTGCGGTACACACACTCGTTTGTCCGAGACCAGCTACGGGCAAGGTGGCAATGTAGTTTTTGGTCTTGCTGAACATGCCAAACTACCTAAAGATACAAAATCATTTTTTGATCATTTGTTTACGCCAGTTGGTTTGCTTGAACAACTTAACAGGTTGTCGTAAGGAAATGAGTTTGACAGAAAAATGTAATTTTTCAAAGCAACCACGTGGATCATATGAAAGTTTGGTATCCAACAACTTACTTGTTGTTCGCTGAAACGACAATGCAGTTGTAACAACACTTACAAACTGCATCCCTCTGCATTCCATGTCAACAGCAACTCGTTACAACCGCACTGAAAAACGATGCACTAAAGTGAACGTTCCAAGTCCTATAGCAGCATATAATCAAAATATGGGCGGAGTTGATCTTTTAGACCAATTTCTGGCAACATACCAAACAAATATAAGAATAAAAAAATGGTGGTGGGCATTCTTTAGTTGGGCTGTAGATATAAGTTGCGTTCAGGGATGGTTACTTTACCGTAAGAAAGGAATGGCATGTCGCTTCTTGATTTTCGACGCCAATGTGTTCTTCAGTATTTACTGGCGTATGGAACAGAACAATCGAAACAAGGACGACCATCGGGATCCCTAACATTTTCACCAACATTGGAAGATATGCAACGCGATCAAATTGGGCACATTGTTGTAAAGGAAGCTGCAAAATATCGTAGGTGTAAAGTTTGCGCAGGAAGAACTTGTTTTGAATGTAATAAATGTTCTGACCTTTACATCTTCACAACTGTTTTCATACATTTCATTTGTAAATAGTCAAATAGTATGTAGATTTTTAAACTTGAACTAACATTATAGCTAATTGGAGTAAGTTTTATTTTATCCACTACTATATCTACTACAAGTTAACAATACGCTACTTCAACTGCCCACTGGCAAATTTATTTGCCACCTTGTTTTTTGAACATACGGTATATTTATGGATTTCAAACTTTGGTAGATTAATGTAGAGCCTTATTAAAACAAACTTTTTAGAAAAAGAGCAATAATTTGGGCACTAATTCGACTCTTCTGTTATTAATTCAAAGCTTCTTTACTGAGTCGACTGCTCTTTGAGTGTTGTGAAATCGCGTGCTTAAAATGCGTTTGTGGTAGTGTAGTACCTTTAAGTTGTTCCAGCCCTTAGCTGCATTTCGTGAGATGGCACTCGAGAAAAGATAACTCCAGGTATAATATGCTTTTCAGTATACTTTATTTTGTGTAGCTGTTCTGGAAGATTGGCACTTGCTTTTGATTACTTCTACAATACATTACAGACCGACGCTAACGCACGCTTAATTATGTGTAAATTATTGTAAGAGTTTTAATGCGTTTAGAACGCTTTTCTACTGTTCGTTTTAACTGTTTAAATTAATGTGAACGTAAAATGATGAACTGTTTGTAATTTTAATGATGCCAGATGCATTTCTTACAGAAATTTTTACTGACTATATTAATATTTGGATATTCCTTATACACATTTAGAGTTGGAACTTACTGTAAGTATGTTTGTAATAAGATATTAAGATTTTGTGCTTGATATATTTTTATGTAAACTGCATACCGCATCATCGTTTTGTTTTCGACTTGACGCAGCTCTAACTTCTTTTCTATTCTGTGCTAATATAAAGAGTTCTACATACCTTTCACAACCTTAACTAATAATTTGACTAATGTAGCTTAGTCTAGGTCTTCCTATACTCTTCTGTCTTTTTCCCATCTACCTGGCTCTACATAGATATTAGCTGCCTGATGATTGTTAAAAAACTCCAACATGTTTACATGATTCCCATTTATAAGGAAATGAAATATTATCTAGTTATCCCCTCCAAAAAAGGAAAAGTATTAAATTATATGTTAAGGTAAGGCTTAAGCAAAGAATCGCTACCAACATGCCAGACCGCTAACTAATTGTGAGTTATGTCATGGTGACATTTAATTAACAAATTTTTATTTATTCATTTTTTTGTTTGGTTTTCGAACCCACTTAAGGTCGGTTTGACGCAGCTCTAAATTCTTTTCTATTCTGAGCTAGTCTAAAAAGGTCTACATACCCTTCACAACCTAAATCTCTAATAATTTGACTAATATAGCTTTGTGTAGGTCTTTCTAGTCTATTTTTATTTGGAAATCTATAATCTAAGACTTTACTAAATAGTCCCTCATGTCTTAACTGGTGCCCATACATTCTATTTCTCCTAACCTTTAACTGTTTCCACATACAAGTTTCCTCACCTATCCTCCTATAAACTTCCTCATTTGTTACTCTATCTGTCCAACTAATCTTTAACATTTTCCTATAACAAAAGCTTCTCTTTTCCTTATTTACCTCTTTAATTGTCCAAGTCTCACTACCGTATAATAGAACGCTCCATACGTACGACTTTAAGAAACTTTTTCTATTATCTAAGCTAATACTATTAGCTATTAGTAAATCTTCCTTTTTTAAAAACATTTTTTTAGCTTGAGCTATTCTAGCTACTACATCCCTTCTGCTACGTCCGTCCTTTGTAATTATACTACCTAAACAGCAAAATTCATCTGCCTTCTCTAACTCGGTATTACCTACCGCATATTATGTAAATTTACGCTTAATGTACATCAAGTTGCAACAACGATTCCACAACCAGGTATTTTCGACGTTTGGAAATATTCTTTTGGGACTGTATGTTTTCCTACATGTTCGTATGTAAATTTCTTTGTTACTGAGATTTCAATTCAATTTTCTTTCAAGGTTACCAACCCCACTCTCTGACGTTATTGAGCTGGCCTGAACTTTGGTTCCTTTGGAGTTCGATTCTGTCCCTGAGTTTGGTTGCGGTATTTGGTGTAGAACATTTTCTACTGATTACCGTGCTGCGTTGCTTCTTGTCCGCACAGAATACCGTAACACGTAACAAATTTGGCGTACCCAACGTAAGGGACACGTTGGGCGCCAAATTTGATACGTGTTACTGTATTCTGTGCGGATAAAAAAGAACGCAGTACGGCTAGAAATAGAAAATTGGTTACACCGAATACCGCAACCAAACACAGGAACAGAATCGAACTCCAAAAGAATCGGAGATTGGGCTAGCTCAAAAACGTCAGAGAGTAGGGTGGGTGAACTAGAAAGAAAAGAACTAGAAACCTCAGTAACAAAGAAATTATATTACGGACATGTAGGAAAATATACAGTCCCAAGAGAATATTTACAAGCGTCGAAAATACCTGGTTGGGAAATCGTTCGTTGCAACGTGATGTACATAAAGCGTAAATTTACATAATATGCGGTATACAGTTAACATAGAAAAATATCAAGCACAAAATCCTACTATCTAATTAAAGCATACTTACAATATTGTCCAACCCTAAATATGTATAAGAAATATCGAAATAATAATATACTCAGTAAAAAGTTCTGTAGGAAATGCATCTTGTATCATTAAAATTTTAAGCAATCTATTATTTGACGTTCACATTAATTTAAATAGTAAAAAACAAATAGTGAAGAAGTGCTTAAACGCATTAAAATCCTTACAGTAATTTACACATAATTAAGCATGCGTCATCGTCAGTCTGTAACATATTGTAAAAGTAATCAAAAGCAAGTGTCTATCTTTGAGAACAGCAGCACAAAATAAAGTATACTGAAAGCATATTATACCTGGAGTTATCTTTTCTCGAGTGCCATCTCACGAAATGCAGCTAAGGGCTGGAACAACTTAAAGGTCTTAGACTACCACAAACGCATTTTAAGCACGCGACTTCACAACACTCAAAGAGCAGTCGACTCAGTAAAGAAGCTCGAATTAATAGCAGAAGAGTAGAATTAGTAAGAGCTGTCGAATAATTAAGATACCTTTTCAAAGTTGGAGTTGTATTTATACAGCTTTTAAAAATCATGGTAAGGAAAATATCAAACCATTCCCACCGATGTTGGCGTAGAATATTCTGTGAAGGCAAGTGAAAATATATACAACGGCAAAACCTTCATGGAATTCAGAAAACCAAATACGATAATTAATTCTATTGAATTTCGTTGATTGCAGGGGAAGCAGGTTACATTTTAAAATGCGCCCTCCTATATAGATTAATCAAACCACGGTGAAGCCTAGCCTAGCTTTCTCGAACAGAATAGAGGTTTGTAAGTTTATCGATCCAAGTTATACATATTCTCAGAATAATATTATAAGGAAAGACGTTGTTACGAACATGTGCAAATATAACAACACGGAATTTCAAGAAATACCAGCAAATGCAAACACATTTACGCATTTAATCTTTCCAAAGAATGTATTTAGAAGTAATTTTAACGACCAGTCGCTATAACGGGCAGCGGTTATAATTATTTTTTGAAGGATTGCTAAGGCGAGCTTCTCGGATTTAAAATTGCATATATTTCGACAAAACTATTAAAATAATCAACTAACTAGTACGTATCGAGGAAGATGGTTTATTTAAAGTCGTTTGAGGATCAAATATTTCAAAGAATTTAAAGTGTCAGAAGATACAAATGCGTGTTAAGTTCTTTAATGAATTGATAAAGAGTTACGGGATATATTTCACGTATTGAGGAACATTTTTATGCAGGACGGTTTTTAATACTTGAATAAATTTGATTATTGATTTTAATTTCCTATATATTACTGTTAACGTCTAAAACTAAATTTTGGTTAATACATGAAACTTAAGTTACCTTCCGAGTTATTTTCTTTGAGTTCACAAGAAAATTATGGAAGTGTGGTCGCACGCTATTTGTTCTGATTTTTAAGACAATATCCCCTAGATATTGGTAAACTACTGAAGGTTTAATATGCAGATAACGATAAACTGAAAAGTGGAGTTTGAAGAAGATGTTGGCTTTTCACAGAAATTATTTTGTACGTATGTGTGTTTAAGTGGAGAACAACAAACGGTGGTCTTGTTTTTGATTAATAATAAATTCTTTCTTACAGGTTTGAAGTAGGAAGGACATTCAGGTCAGATATTTTTTATTCTTGTGCTTAAGCTTTTTGAAACATACGGGTTATCTTCATTTTCCCGGAAATTTAAACGCCGTGGCGCCTTTAAGTTTTATCATTTCTTGTACTAAAGCAAAGTTGATCCTAGACCTCCTCGCATGCAAGAACGCTGGATTATATTCCACAGTTAGCCGTATTAACTTACAGGAAGTTATCTTTTTACTATTAGCCGTTAGTCACCAACTCTATCATAGGCTACTTTAACTATCAGAAAACCCCGGTGTACTTCAGGGACATTACGTATTAGACTGTCGCCCCTGGCAAATGCTTATTAGATTTAAGTTTCATCTTCCCCTGATACACTTTTGGTTACGCTGGCGCCCAACTGTAACAAGCCACAGTATACTATAGCACCGTTAAAGTGTGGGGATCGATTTTGTTTAAAAAAAATTAAATTATTATTTTTGCTCAATTGCATTTTTTTTCAAAAGTATTTGCTCAACTTTGTTTTGACAGAAATTTATTTTTGCCGAATTCGTATAGTGACTTTAATTTTCGTTTAGCCCAAATTCTTTTTTGAAAATTCTATTTTTGACTTTCAGTTTTTTTTGGACCAAACCTATTTATCCAAAATTTGTTTTTGACTCTAACTTTAGTTTTGGCCTTAACTTATTTTAGCTAAACCTGTTTTTATATTTGATTTGTTTTGGCTCCATTGACACAGCTTTACCGATAGGTTCGTGACCGGTAAAATTTTTAGAAGACCCTAAGCAATTATATTCATTCTTGGTTAGAGTTAGCGAGTTAGCGCAATCTCGTAAGGTCCTAAAAGCTGACTTATTCGGTGCTGTCTGTGAGTTATTCGTGGGAAACGCTTTAATTTAGTTCCGGAGTGTAAGGAGTTCTTTGAAAGATTGGAGATCCCTGGAAGAGCGTTTAAAGGAAGATTTTTTAGCTGGTTTTTCAGATGAGGTTTGGGAGAAAATTAAAAACCGTCATCAAGAAAAACATGAAAGTACTGTTTTATATTTGTTTCGCATATGCAGACATTGTTTAGTAGACTCGCCGATGATCCAGCTAAGTAACTAAAGTTAAGATGATAAGAAAAATATTTGGTTCCTGATTTTATTTTAGCACTTGCTCTGTCGGAAATTTTAGATGTGTCCACTTTGCTAAAGATGTGCAAAAAATTAGAGTAAGCTTCTTTGATGAAACAAAGATCTGTTTTGGTGTATTCTAGTAAGCCTAACAAATCTTTCAGCGATTGTAAACAATACTTAGTAAATAATCGTTTTGCTTCGAATGAGAAAATCGATGCAGCTAGGAGTGAGCTTTATAAAAATAAATCGTCCCTCACTAAAGTTTTCATAATTCATCGTGGTACGTCTCCAGTTGTTAATTCACCTGGTCCTATTTTCATCGCATTTATGTAAAAATTGTAGAGCAAATCGAAAATTGTTTTGTTATGGATGTGGTCGGAAAGAAGTTAAGGAGACTTCATGTCAGTTATGTTCAAAAATACGAGTGAAGCGGCAAATGCAGAATAGTCGGCATTCTGCGTCTTTTGAAAAGGCTAAGGTTATGTTCTGTATACAAAAAGAAGTTCTTTTGTAAAATTGATTGCTCAAAGTGTCTTGATGTAGTGAAAAAATTTTGTCGAACCTCTCCTAAGCCTAAGGCTGAATCCCTGTTTGTTGAAAAAATTTGTGATAATCGTCAATACGTTATGATAAAGCTCTTTGATAGTAACATTACAGGTTTTATGGATTCCGGATGTATACTTCCGTGATTGGATCTTTGGCTGTTCCATTAATTGAAAAGTTAAGATTAAAAGCTTTTAGTTAAGAAAAGATGGTGTAGTGAAATCTGTTGTAGGTTCGGCCGAGTTACCTATTTGTGTTGGTAAGGTTTGTCGTTTTCTTAGTGCATTAGTTGTGCCTTCTCTACCCTACATGTGATTTTTCAATGCTTCACCCGAAGGTACTACAATGGTCAGGAAGCGAGTTTTTTCTTTTACCTGAAAAATTTTGGATTTTGCTGAACTCTTACTGTTCTAAGCAAGGTAGGGATCATTAACGTGCGTGACAATGCTCACACACGGGACCTCCATTTCACTTCGAATGGGGGCGTATTTTTGTGAAAAGTGCTCGCCTAACATTTTTCAAGCGGACCGTGTCGGGATTCGAACCCGGAACCTTGGGAGTAGTAGTCACACGCATACCAACTACTCCACGGAGCCGCCTGTGCCTTCTCTACCTTACATTTGATTTTCCAATGTTCCACCCGAAGATACTACATTGGCCAGAAAGCAAGTTTTTTATCTGGAAAATTTTGAATTTCGACAAACCCTTGCTGTTCCAAGCAAGGTAGGGATCTTTAACGTGCGTGACAATACTGACACTCGGGACCTCCATTTCACTTCTCATCCGAACGGGGCGTATTTTTGTGAAAAATGCTCGCCTAACATTTTTCAAGCGGACCGTGTCGGAATTCGAACCCGGGACCTTGGGCGTAGTATTCACACGCATACCAACTACGCCACGGAGCCGCTTGTGCATTCTCTACCCCATCTCTTTATATTTGGTAGTAATTTTGAAAAATTATTTTGTATAATTGCTGACTTTAAGAATAATAAATGGTTCATTCAGAGTGAGGTTAATAATGGTGTTTTGTATTTAGGCTTATCTTCTATTTCTATTACTTACGAGAATTATCAGTTTGATTTGCATGATCTCTCGGATTCAATGTACACAAGCTCAAGATATGATAGAGTTGCACAATGAAATTATCAGTGAAGATAGGTTAGGACACACTCATTTGATCAAGATGGATATCGATACAAAAGACGCCAACCCGTTTCGTAAGATACCTTATGTGATGTCACTTTACATGAGCAAGATATTGAACGATGAGTCGACCGACATGCTACGGCTCAAGGTCATTGAATCGTGTAACAGTCCCTGGTCATCGCTTGTGTTATTGGTTAAGTAATCCGATGCTAAATATCGTTTCTGTTTTGACGGTAGAGCTTTGAATGACTTAATTGTTCACGACTCGTACTCGCTTGCAAATGTAAATAGAATACTTAATATGCTGAGAGGAGTGAACTATATTTCCAGCATCGATTTAGAAAAGTCATTTTTGCAAATTCCCGTTAGTAAGTCATCTAAAGGTAAGACTGACTATAGTGTTATTTTTCGAAAACAGTATAGTTTTACATGTATGCTTTTGGTATGAAAAACTCTGCGCAGATTCAACAGCAATTAGTCGATGCTATTTTCGGTCCACGTTTTGAACCATGTATTTTGTTATTTGCACGATATCATACTTTGTTCGTCGTCGTTTGAGAAGCATTTGAAATTATTGTTTGAGGTAAAGTGTCGTTTTAAAGAAACAAACCTAACTATTAATTTGAAAAAATGCGAGTTCTTCAAAGTCTCATAAATTTTTGGGTTATAGTGTATGTTCGAATTCGCTCCGCACAGGCCCCGATAAAGTTTCCGCTGTAGTTAACTTTCTCCGTCCAAACACCACCACTGAAATTAAATGTTTTATAGGAATGTGTAGTTGGTATCGTCGCTTCATAAAGGATTCTTCGTCATTAGTTTTACCGATTAATAATCTTATTAAGAGAAAGAAAAGATATCATGTTATATCTTGGACCTCTGAGGCAAAAAATTGGTTCGTTTTAATTAAGCAAGCATTGGTGTCTGCACTTCTTCTTTCGCAACCGGAGTTGAAGAGTTGAAGAATGTTGAAGAATGTGATGCTAGTAATACTGGGTTGGGCGCTGTTTTGATACAGAATGTAAATGGCAAAGAGCGTGTCATTTCGTATGCAAATAAAACTTTCAACAGTGCTGAACGCAATTATTCGGTTACGGAAAAAAATGTCTGCGGTTATTTTTGCTATAGAAAAATTTCGCCCTTGGGTGGAAGGTATTAGGTTCACAGTTGTTACTGATCATTATTCGTTGCTTTAGTTGAGTAATTTGTAGAAACCCACTGAAAAACTTGCCAGGTGGTGAGTGGGATTAAGCCAACATTTGTTTGACTTAGTTCACTGTGCAGAAAAATTTAATGTAGTTCCCGACTGTCTTAGTCGTGCGAATCAAGTAGAAAGTCCCAAAGTTGACTTAGTGAAGATTGAACTTGATAATTTAGCTTTATGGTATGTGTCTTTGAGAAAAAATTTTTGTCGTCATCTGAGAGTTATCTACAATGGAAAGTGGAAGATGGTTTTGTTTTTAAGTTTATTCTTTCTAACTTACCCGTTACTTTTAATATTGTTGAGTGGAAGCGTTTGGTTCCAAAAGCACGAAGGGACGCGATCCTTCCTTCCACCCTCTACAACAGGACATTTTGCTTTCTCGAAAACATTCGTTCGTGTCGAAGAATATTTTTATTGTCCAAAAATGGATTTTTATGTACTCAGATTTTGTCGGAGATGTTTGATTTGTGGTGCGCAAAAAATCGCCAAATAGAGGTCCCCTTGGCATTATGGGAAAGGAAAAGGACGTGAAATTTCCATTTCAAACCATTGCCCTTGATTTGTTAGGTCTATTCCCTCGTTCCAAGTGCGGACATATATTCTTTTTAGCAGATGAAGCCTAGTTTTAGAAATTTACTTTGGTACATCCTTTACGTAGTGCCAAGGCACATTTAGTTGAAAAGTTTTTAGAAGATAAGATTTTTTGGTTTATGGAGTACCACAGTTTGTGATTTGTGATAATGGTCCACAATTAATTAGTCGTAGTTTTAAGACGTTGTGTCAAAAGTATGAGATTCAGAAAATTTTGTACAACGCGGTTTATTCTCCACAGCGTAATTTTGTTGAAAGAATTAACAGAACTGTTTTTGACCCTTTGAAATTTTTTTGCATATAATTTTGTAAGTAGGAAAGACTTTTGAGGAAACCTTTATCTTTATTTAAGTATTATAATTGAGTACCCTTATTGTACATTTGTTTAGAGTTTAGTGGTTGCACATTTGAGGTAGTTTAATTTGAGTAAGAATGTTGTAGACTTGATATGGTCATTTTTGTTCTCTAACCGCTCTCTTCCTGGCAGTGCGCACAGTTTTGTTTTTAGAACAAAGTTTTAGTAAAAGCATGTATAATATACCTCCCTGGAATGTGGAGTTCTTTAGTGAATAGAGACCATATTTTTGAGGTATCGTGTTAGTAGATCTGTTAGTGACGATTCAATGAGTTCGTGGTGGTACTAAAATAAGTTTATATTTGTATGTAGTTTAGATTGGTGTGAAGTATTTGTACATTTTGTGCCGAAGTTGTGTTAGTAAAACCTTATTTTGCAGTTTGATATATTGTACAATTTTTGTTTACACTTGGTGAGGTCAGGGTAATACAACTTCATTTTACAGTTTGATGATTAGGAGTAGATGCAAAAAACCCGGGTGTGATTTATGATATTTGCGAATGTAGATAGTTGTAGGAAAGGTCTGATAATGCAGTAACTTAGATTTGATTTCTGCTAGTTACCACGTTGTTCTTTTTTGTTTGGAACAGTAATTTAGAAGTTTTAACAGATTGAACATTTTGCTGCGGGTATGTATTTATGATTTGCTGGGGGGTATGTATTTATGATTTAGATAAGATTTCTTTTATTGCCAAAAAGTTTACTAGGTAGACGGATTTTTGTGTAAAAATGTAGAGAACTTTAAAACTTGGTTGGGGATAAATATTCTCTAATAAATTAGTACTTAATGGTGCTGGATATGTATACGTGTGTATATGTATTGGTGTATGTGTGTACATGCACGTACATACTTTTGGTTAGACAGTAGTTTGAATAAATTATAGTATAGATTTTGGTAGACTTACAGTGATGGTTTTTATACTCTCCCCTATGTTAAGCAAGAGTATTAGATTTATCGATTTGGCCATATTACTTATTATGACTTTTCGGATGCGTCTCCTTCTTGGACGTTTGGTACACGCAGTTACCGGTGTACTCTTTTGCTTACAATTATGCCCCCTTTATTAAATAGAATTATTATTAGCTTTCTTTGATTTTGCCAAATGGAACCACAAGTCGTGTTTAGATTTTATATATTCTGTTTAGTTATTTAGGCATACACGTGTCGTCATTTAGAATTTTGTAGCTGTTACTGAAAATTTAAACAAGAAAAAAATCTTTTGGTTTCGATGACGAGGTAACAGGGTAACAGAAATAAATTTCGCTCATTATAAGTTTCTATAATTTGCTTAGATGATGCAATCTGAGATTGTGTTTTGCTTTCAAAGGATTAATTCGCCGTAATACTGTTTAATTATTCACAGTATATTCCTGTAATAGATATACAAGATTGTTCCATTCATATTAATACACTAATGTATTTATTCTTATTTGATGATTGTAGGTTGGTGTGAAAACTCTAAAATTTATTAAATTTGTCCGTTAGCTTGATTGATCCAGTATAAGAACTGGTCGTTTGCCTCATGCGCAGGTAACGCGCTTGGTAACGTTAGATTCGGAAAAGTTCGTAGACCTTCTTGCCGTCGTTTTAACAGATAACATGTCTGTGGAAAATAGATCGATAGCTTGGAAGCAGAGGTTTGGTTATTTTGATTAGATGGATAACCTTGTGGCAGCAAAAGTGACCATTTATGCACAAGCTGTAGATATAACGATCAATGCTATTATTTATTGTATTTGAGGGTGTTGGAAATCTTCAGGTAAACGTTATTTTTATCCTTTACGTTTTTAAGCAAAAAGTTAAAGTAGTTGTATCGCCGCGTTCATAAGAGACAGTTGTCTCGTGTTATAATTTCAACCATGTAATAACATTTCATTACAATTTAGTTAATATGCAGTTAATTTAATATGCAGTCCACTTAAATATTTATCAAATCAAACGATTTTAGCTAATCTAAATGTTAACGAAGATGAACCTGTGGAAAAGTTAGTTTGCTAATTATAAATATCAAATTCGTTATGATTTAAGTGGTTATTCGATCGAGAAGTTTAAAAGTTAAATGGCGTATTTAAAACGGGAATGTCATTACAACTAATATTTTAAATTAAAAGTTTGAAAGAGTTTTGAATATCTCATATTGTTACGAGTAATTCCGGTTCAGATCATATCGGTTCAAAGAGGTTTTATGTGCTACAGTACAAACATTCCATGAGGGCGTGAGTTTAATTTTGGGCCTCTAGGAACGGCTTTTTAAAAAAGAGGCTTTTTCCAAAAACTCTTCTAACAAATTTATTTGAAACAGAAATTACAATGGAAATTAACAAATAGTTGCGTTATATTCGTCAACGCTTTTAACAATCAAAATAACTTTTACTAATTAAATTAATTAAACAAAAGTGAATAGCTTGATTAACCAACAATGTTAAAGTTGTGAAACTTGAGACTGACTGGCCATCTTAGGCTCCTGAGGGTATTTATGCCGCCCCTGCCCCTTACATTGCTTGTGGGAACTGCAGAGCTTATGACTGCTATTTTTCTTATTCAATTATACAATACAATGTAACAATCTTAATTCTATCAGTGTTTCTTACAGTCTAATGTAACCTGCACCTGCAGTGTCAAGTTGCGTCTGGAATACGATGTATTCACATCCGTTCTCATGTCTGGTTTATGAATTTCTATTAACCTTTTGTAATATATCCTTCAATTATACATTGATGATGATTTCTATTTAATTATACATATACATTGATTTGGGAAATATGTAACTCCTCCCGCCGTAGATGAAAATTAAGGGTTTTGCTTAATTTTTAAAATTCAATGTCCCTAAGGGTACATTTATTATTTCTTTATTTACCTTTGTTTCTTTGTTTTTATGACTAAACTTCGTTTCCTTGTTTCTATATCTAAGATACACTTTTACAATAAATACATAGTTAAAAAGATTATTACAATGATCAATAAAATTGTCCAAACACTGATATTATGGTAGTGTAGTTTTGGTACTTACACTTCGTTTAAATGTTCTTTATAACCATCCAGATGTTCTAGATGTTCTAGTTGCATTGGTTTCTTGCTGATTTCGTCGTCTTCGGGTGGTGTAATCCTGAACTGTAGTTCGGGTAGATTTGCGAATTTTTTCATTATTGCTGGGTTTTGGTATACTCGAATAATTTTGCTTTTTAATTTTAAATAGCAATCTTCTTTTATTGTGATTACCCTGCTTCCAATTAAAGCTAGGCTGTTTTAATCTTGGTTGCAATGGGTGGTTGCTATTACTTCTTGTGGAAATACAGCAATCCATTTGTTATCAGTAACTTTTTGAATTTTCATGTTTGTAGTTTGTACTAGTTTTGACTCGCAGTTCTCTTAATGATTAGAGAATCTTAATAGTTGTACTTTACAAGGGCTACCGTTTGAATAGCTGTCGTCATTAATGATTGACATAAATATTGGCTGGGTGCCACTTCTTTGCACTTTTCATTCGTGAAGCCATACCTAAGTGCATTTAGGGAAAGGAACTTGGTTTTAGGAATAATAACTTGATACTACTTTCATGGGGAAAGCAAATAAATGATAATAATTATAAGGATTAATTTCTACTATAGGAATTTCTATTAAAAACGTAATTGCATGAATCTTTACATTACTTTTTACTATGGCTATTTTTTAAAATAAAAGTATGCTGGTTTCCGTTACTTCAAATGGTAGTTTACCGTTAGTTATGAGTGATCTAATTCCTAATAGTTCATTTAATAAATCAATTGGTTCTATTATACTAGCATGTAGTGTGTTTAATTTAGCAAATGTTACATCGTTCTCTAACGTGTTTCAAATTTGTTGAATTATGGTAATGGTTGATATTATCTGATTGAATATCGTGTGGAATCTTATTAAGTCTCGCATTCCTAGCATTGTGGTTTGCATGTTACTTTAAAGGGTTAATATTCTGTTAGTTATACTGTCATTGAGTCGGGTGTGTCATAAAATGTAAAGTATTGTAAGAATCCTTGATTTACATCGATACTATTTTTTGAAATATTGGGTATCGCTTGGCCTACTTTCGTGAATGCGTCTACGATTGTCAAAAAGTTTTGCGCTTCTACCACTAAGGTGTCTGCATGTAGTTTTTGAAAAGGTTTATCGGGAGTTTCAGTTAACACTAAGGGTATTTTTGGGGGGTGGCCTGTTGTATTTCGCTTTATCGCATAATTCTCATTGGTTGATAAAATTCGTGGTTAATTCTTTAGTCCTTAAAGTAATATCTTCTAATGAGTTGTTTTAATGTTTCGTTAATTTCAAGATGGTTGGTTTACCTTCGTGTTGATTTCGAATTACGTCATTTATTTCGCGAGGGTCGTCTAAAGTTATTAATTTCCGTGTACATCTGATAATCTCGGGACCTGAATTATTAAATAATCTAATGTATAATTCTGAAAATCTCTTGTATAAATGTTCGGTGGTGAAATATAAGTAAAAACGTTTTTTCTCTGGGGTATATTCTTTTAAAATTTTTATTATCTGCTCTTCGTCATCATCTTTCGATATTTGAATTTAGTATATTTTTCTATTATTTGTTTTTGTATATTTTACTGGATTGGGGTTGGTTAATACTTAAGTAACTATGAATTGATTTGGTTTTGTGTATATCGCTTCATTTAAAATTTTAACTGCGGTTTTAGGTTCTTCGTTTTGTGTTGAGTGAATAGTGTCTATTTCTTTTGGGTCTTCTCTTATCTCTGTTTCGTCTACGTTACCTATAATTGATTCCGTTTCTAGTGCGTTAAGTTGAATTCTGCTTAGTGCATCTGCGTTATTATTATAAATTCCCTTTTTGTATATAATTTCATAGTCATACTCTTCTAGTCTAATCCTCCATCTTTGTAATTTTGAATTCGGTTCTTTGAGTTTGCACAACCATACTAATGGTACATAGTCGGTGTATATGTAAAATTTCCTTCCATAAAGATATAGTCTAAAATATTTTGTTGCTCATATTATTGCTAATAATTCTTTCTCAATTGTGCTGTATTTTTATTCTGTTTCATTTAGTGTCCGTGATGCGTAGCTAATTGATTTGTCGCTACCTACTTTTCCTTGGCTCAATACTGCGCCTAAAGCTACGTTCGGTGCATCGGTCGTCAATATAAAAGGTTTTGAAAAATTTAGATATTCTATTGCATGGTGATTCGTAAGGATGCAATTAATTGTCTCTGCTGATTTAATACATTCTGGAGTGTGTTTGATCTTATTGCCTTTCTTTAAGCAATTTGTTAATGGTTTACTTATTTGTGCGTAACCTTTGATGAATGTTCGGTTTGAGTATTGCTGTTATGGAATTTAATGGGAACTTGTCCGTGTTTCGTTCTTAGTAATCGGTTTTTTATGTCAATGTTCGCTCCTAATTTTCTTAGAAGATCCATGCTTATCCATCCGTCGTATTTGTTGTTAAATTCAAAGATGCAAAATTTGTGTTTCATTTTTACGTTAAAAGTTTTTGGTAGGAGTATGTTTGCTATAAATTGTTGTATTGTCGTTTTATGGGCCGTCTTGATTTTGATGGGTTCTTTTTCTACAAAATCTAAATAGTGTTTTTGTACGGTTCTGGGGCTAATTAAAGTTTTTGAAGATCCAGTATCGATTAGTAATATGAGTTCTGCGTGAAGTATTTCTATATAGGGTAAAATGTGTTGGTTGACTTTATTTAAATTAATTACGTTTGGTTGTATTTGAATCGGTCTAGCAGAAAAATTGAGCACGCTTTTTCTTCTTCGTCCTCTCCGTAGTTTTCATAAAGGTTGTGGCATTCGTAATTTGTTTCATCGTCTGTACTCGAAGTTGCGTCATTATTCGCGTCCGGGTTGTCAAAATCTTCTACTTCTTGGTGGAATAGTTCTTCGGAAGTGAAGTTTCGGTTTTGGTTATAGTTTGGTTTGATTTGCAATATTTTTGTGTTTTGTCTGGTGTTACCAGATGAAGTGTGTTATATATCCTGTTTCGGTAATACATAACGTTTTCTTCTTCCACTATAATATTCATTGCTTCCTCTAAATTTTGAGGAAGTTGAAATCTTATTTTGTCCGATAGCCGTTTAGATAATGCATTGATATATGTGTCTAAAGCCATTTCGTCGTACATTTTCGTCTTTAATAAACATATATTTTGGTCGGGTTCTTCGATTTTCAGTTTCTTTAAGATTACGCTCCTCACTTCTTGGCATCTCATACCAAATTGGTAGGGTGATTAATTGGTTTCCATTCGGAGGTTTATTTAAGTCTCTCACCAGACATTTGATATTTCTTTGGTCGCCGAAATACGCTATTAACAACCGTTTGAAGTCCTACCATTATTCAAGGTCATCGTGGCTTGCAATTAGTGTTATTGCTCTTCCGGTTACTTTGCTGAGTTTTGGGCGTAGAAGCATGACGTTACGGTCAATGTCGCCTTCTTTATAAACGGATTTTAAAAATGTCTCGCACGCAGTGTATAACGGTTCGGGGCGCTCGCAATACAACGACAAGAAGCAAAGGGGGATTTTAAATTGAATTCCAATTTATAACTAAAGTCGCTAGTGAGGTAAGCAAGGTAAATGCTTATTGGGGCAGTCGGAGCAAGCAGCTTTAATGTACTCTGAGCTAGCTGAGTACCCGGGGGGGGGGGAGACCATCAACTAAATCTCTTACCAAAAATGAGCACCACCTAACTCTAACAGCTGGGCTCCGACCGAACTGAGATAGGAAATCCCTCACGGTCACAAATAATACGCACACAGAATACAATCCAGATAACATACATTAACACACAGTAATGTAAACCTCATAGCTATTCAATACGTTTACTATACAAGGATAAATCAAGTTCATAACAATTAACACATACACTATAGTTTAATTAATAACTGGACCCACCCACTTGTTATGGGGCAATTATAATAATATATATACCAATACACCGGTTGTCTAATTCGGATTTTACTTTAAATTTAAATATTAACACAGCCAGCAAGGCAACATAAATTTGCAACCAGACGACCGATTAAAATGACTATAACGCAAATAAGAGCTTGCACTAGGATCCTAGTAGGCTAACCCTTAAGTACTGAGGGTATCTGCAATAATACTTCCTGTAATAATAATAATAATAGGCGGGTCATTGGCTTAGTTTCACATACTACATTAAGCATTGAAAATATGCAATGTTCAACACCATAAATTAAAACCCAACCCTATTATAATTATATGAAGACAGCAACCCTAAACCCAATAATATTACAATGTAATTCACCAGCATGAAAAGTCAACCAAACGGTTGCGATGATAAAATAGATATAAAACACACTCACCAACTGCTGATGCGTGGATGGTGATGTTTCAGCTCAAATGGCGCGTGCAGGTTGAATATCGCTACTAATTATATTTGCATGGGTCCAGTGGATCCTTACTTGTAAACTTCTTCTCCTTTTAATTACAGATGCCACATCTAGAACTCGAAATTCAACATATAGTTTACAACGGTACTAAACCTAGAATAGTAAAACGTAGAACGTAGAATGTGGAACGTAGAACTAGAACTGGAATGTAGAACTAGAACCAAAACGTACAACTAGAACTAGAACCCTAAAATATAATCCCATAACTTCAGTCAGTAAAATCGCAACTTACTTACCGATTCACAATCGGGTTCATTGAACAAACAAACAAAATGTATAATAGGTGGTTACCGGATAGCAGTCGAGGACTCAACTTTAGATAAATCGCCGTAATCCCAATAAGGTAATAAGGAAAATTATATTAAATCACCTCAGAATAATTTTCTTTCAAATTAATTCGCTAAAATCCCTTTAACGAAGGCGGGCATATAAACGAACCCAAAGTGTAAATAAAAAGTGTACGATTCGAATTAAATATCATGTGAAGATGATATCACTAAAGCTGGTTTGAAGATCGGTACCTGATAACGCGGTGTGCTATCAGTATTGAAGTATGTACGATCTAATACGGATAGAATTAATGCGAAAGCCGTGGTGAAAATTTCAACCGTAACATCCCATCTTACCCAAAATGATTAACCTACGGTGGGGTTCGAACCCACGCACAAACATATCGAGACATCGGATGCAAAACTTCTTCGCCTCCACACAACTGTCGGCGACCAAGTCACTCGAAGTCCAGCACAGGGAACAGATTCTACAATTGTCGAAAAGTACAACCTAATGTATCCCAAATACTGAAATTCAAATTCCAAAATGGGCAACAAAAAAACAAACGAGAAAAGGAACCCACAAATATAGTCAAGCATCAGGACGCAAATTCTTGACAATTGCGCACATATTTCGCAACATCGCTTTTGGCCTTCGGCCAATAATACTTGAAAGTAATTCTATGAATTTTCACATTGAATTTATCAGGAAATTGTTTGCCGTTGAAATATATAATGTTTACCAAATTTAATACCTCTATGTGCAACTTCAGGAAATACTATGTGAAACAACTCAAAAGCACTTACCTCGGCCATTCCTAGTTATGTACTATCTTACGATAACTGATCTAAAGTTGAGAGCACAGAGTCCTCTTGGTCAGGATGGGTTCATCGGCCTTTGACTGCACTAAATTACCGTTTAAAATAATAAAGCTGAGGTAAAATCAAAGCATCTATTGGAAAAAATAAAGCTGACAAGTGCAGTCCTAGTTGAGTTTGAATGTAAAATAGGTTAACAAATAATTGATAGCCAATTGCATGCAGTTGGATCACAAAAGCTAGAATTGGAAATATAAATAAGTACTTGTTTTAAAGAGTATATGTTTAAGTACAAAACAACATTCATATGCACATTATAATCGCAGATATAATACTCGTCCTTGGAAAAGTAAATATGTTCTTATCTCTTTAATATAATACCGGTCGTTGGTAGCACTGCTAAGTTGTTTCTCCACAGGATATTGGAAAACTTATAAAAGGAAATCCTCAGGAATCCCCATACAACTTCTATTTCCTTTAGGACCCACAACAATGTACACAAAATCGAACGCAAAAATCCAGCCTTCACAATATATAAATTCCTAATAAAATTTCCCCATAAAGGATCCGATGTAAAAGATAATGATTGCGCATAAAATAAGAAAAGCTATAAAAAAAGGGTACCTAAGAAACGCAATAATTAATATTGGTTATTAATCAAATCAATGGCATACTTACACGCTACCCACATTCAAAGACAAATTCCAGCAAAAATGCCGTTTACCAAAATAACTACGTAAATTGGTATATAAAGCTTCGATTAAAATAAATCCCAACAAATTACAGTCGAATGGCTATTCATAAATTGAATAAACTTAGAAATTTTAGAAGAGCCAGTAACACATCAAGTCTTTTCTTCTTGAGGATCAAAATTCAACAACAGCTATCGGTTATCAGATTTAAATTGACGGTCAAAATTAACCTTGATAGATTAATAAAATATAAACATAGGCGGAACACTTTCGAACTGGTGCTCAAACGTAATATCAAAGTTTTACTAACTTGAATTAAGAATTCTGAATATCGAACGAGCATGTACCCTCAAAAGAATGAAAAATCTGATAGAGAAATAATTTTGTAAATCATTATGAGACCAATACTTCGAATAAACAATCGACGAAAATGAATTTGCTTAACAAAACGAAACGTCACTGACTGATTCCTTCAAACAATCAGCTTAACGGAACTGCGCGTGATAACCAGGTGTTGCACTGACATCAATATCTAAATTAAAATAAAGAATTTATTAATCTGGAATAAACTTTGAATGTATATAAATAATGGTGATTCAGAAACGCAATGTTAATCTTAAAATACTAAAATCCATGTACTACTTTTCCAGAAAGGCAAGATGACTAGAAAATCACGTTGAATAAATGAAACGAAAACCTTGCAATTGATTTCTTCTACTTGAAAATTAAGAAGCGAATATATTCTGATATTTATTACAAGGACAGTAATAATTTTGTTAATACTACAAATAAATTATTAATCATAGATTTTATATAAGGGTAATTTTCCCTTAATGACGAATACCCAAATATATTAACTTCAATAAAACTGAAAACAAAACCATCACTTATATTACATATACTAAATCTTAATTAATAAAGGTACAAATACAGTAAAATTTATGACAGCAAAACTCGACAAAATTGACTGTCATAGTATTAAAAATGCCTAAATGGCCGGAAGTAGGTTTATCATGGTTACTCCTCTCAATCTAACCTATGTGATTTGGGGACTACGACCTTCCACTCAGAAGCAGCCAATTCTACATCAGGATAAGCAGTTTTGCCTTTCTCAAATAAATTTACTCCGTCATGCGGAAAAATTAAGGGGTTTATTCAAAACACGGTCTCACATCTTGTGGAACCAACGCTCTTTTAACTCTTTGAAGTACGATTTCGCGTTACTAAGAACTCTGACCTCATTAACAATAGGTACACAACAGGATAAGGCGTCGGGGATAACGTTGTCCTTGCCACGACGATGAACAATATCGAAACTGAATTGTTGCAAACGACTACTCCAGCGCGCTAAGCGACCTGCAGGGTCGTTTAAACTATCTAGCCAGAGTAAAAGAAATGGTCCGTAACAATAGTGAAATGGGATCCTTCAATATAAGACCTGAATTTCTCAATAGCCCACACTACAGCAAGACATTCCTTTTCAGTAGCGGTAAATTTCCGCTCGCTAGGACTTAAATATCTACTAATACAACTTATAACTTTTTTGTCATTGGCAAGAAGTTGGGACAAAACAGCGCCTAGGCCATAATCACTAACATCGGTTTGAATTGTAAAGGGCAATTCACAATCGGGGCAACTCATAATGGGAGCTGCCACAAGAAAATTTTTGATTTCGGTTAATGCGGATCCGCATTTATCAGTTCAAAGAAATTTGTGGCCTTTCCTCATCAATTTATTAATTGGAGCCACTAGCGTAGCGAAATTCGGTAGGAAACGACGGTACCAACCGTAGAAACCTAGGAAGCGGCGCACTTCGGAAACGTTTGTGGCTATAACCAAATCGTCAAGATACACGTACACGTAGGAATCTCGGCCGAAACCAATAACGCGGCGATAAGTCACTGCCAGGTGACAGGGCTGTTATGCAAACCGAAGAGCATTCGATTGAACTCAAAAAGACCTTTATCCGGGACGCTAAAAGCGGTAATCGGGCGGGACGTTTCGGCTACCGGCACTTGCCAGTATGCGCTCTTAATGTCTATGGAAGTAAGGTACTTGGCATCTCGCAGTTTGTCTAGGGTCGCTGAAACTAAATGCAGAGGGTAGACATCGCGTTCCGTGACTTTGTTTACTTTACGATAGTCAAAGCAAAACCGATAACTACCGTCTTTCTTCTTAGCTATAACAATAGGGGACGACCAAGGACTAGAAGAAGGACTCCTTGTTCTAACATAGCGTCCAGTTGGGAGTTAAAATTTTTTTTAAGAGCAGGTGACAAGGGGTAAAACCTTTGCTTTATAGGTTCGGTATTCGTTCGTATCACATGTTCTACCATATGAGTGCAACTTAATGCATCAAGCATTTCTTTGAACAATTGTTCAATAGTAAAATTTAAAAGTGCAGTTTGTTCTGGGTTAATCTTATCATTCGATTGTATACTAGATAGGGCGAGCGTGACCGAAGAAAATTGCCACAAGTCGTGACGTAAGTCAGGTACTACGCCCAAACTAAACCAGAAGTCAGTACCAAGAATCAGTGGGTCTGGAATAGATGGAATCACCAGAACTTTTAAACAAACAACTTTGTCTTCTAATTTAATTGGTAGGTTATAAATGCCAATAATGTTACAAATTTGGCTATTCGCAACACGGCATGATATAATGTCACTCGGTAGGAGTTTTATATCTAGTTTTCGGAGCTTATCGTATCCCGTTTGACCTAATATGGTACGGGATGCTCCACTGTCGAGTACAACGAGCATGGCTATACCATATATATTCACTTCGAGATGAGGACGTTCGTCTTCTATAATACTTGCCAAAACAAAATTAAGATTGTCTTAGACGGTGGGATTGAGTTCCTTGTTGAATTTATTTACTTTAGACAAATCGATCGGGTTGGGGGCGACACAGAGCACACGGACCGACCTAATGGCGGCTCAATCGCCCGTTTCCCGAACATGCGGACAGTTTCGTACTGTGAAGTTAGCAGTACCACATTTAAAGCAGCGTAATCTTTTTGGTTGAGTGCAAAATCAAAACGGGCGCCCATCCTTCTCGCAATTTCAACACTTAATTGCAGATAAGTTAGGTTGAAACTGGTTTACGGATCGAGTAGTTGTGTCGGATAACTCATAATCTAAAAACGGATTGGTGTTAGTCAGGAGAGGTTTCACTTAGGCATACTTGAGACTACTGTCTTCTATGGGGCATAAAACAGCTTTATGTTTTGGTTTATGGTATTCTAAGTCAGGTTCTACTAAACCTTTGGAGTTGGATGGGGGAGGGCGGTATTGCTTTGCTCTCAATAGTGTTTCTTCAACGTTTGTCTCTTATATATATATATATATATATATATATATATTGCTGTGATAAGGGGTTGCTTAAGGGTGCACGTTATAGTAAAGGTCGTTCGGGAAGGAGTAATTAGAATAGGCAGCAGAAAACCACACTTATTTAAGGAAATAAGTAAGAAATAGACATAGTTTGTAGATAGTAAGTAGTCAACACCCTGTATATAAAGTAGAAATAGTTTTTGGGCAACGCAGGTAAACATAGGAAGACGCATGGTTGGCGTAGGAATGAGAAATACATGTATTAAGTAGATAGTAAATATTAAATACCCTGTAGATAAAGTTTAGTTAATTTAGGTAAAACAAATAAGGACGTTTTTCAGTGGAAGCACGCGTATATTGAGAAATAAATGATAAAGTGTAATTAGACACGCATTAAAAAGAAGTCCAGACGATTAAATCAATACGGATATAGAAATAGAGTTTCAGGCAGTTAATATAAGTGCGTACAAAGATCTAACCATTTTGATAAGAGAAATGATTAAAAATTGCGTGAATCGCATGTAAACATGAAAATTTAAAGTCGGGTTGCATCAGTTGTTTATAGAAAGCAAGTAATCTATCAAAATACAGCATGTTGATAATGAAAGACAGCTGCGGGCAGGTTGTGATTATGGGAAAATGTGGAGCATTACATCAGAAACTGCTCTAAATGAAATTATTTGATTGGTCAGAGACAAGCGACGAGTTCTAGACCAGACCCACGGATGGAGTGGGAATTCGAGATTATATTAGCAAGCACCTTGATAAGAAAGTCAGTTTTGAACTCAATGAAGGCCGAAGTGCATTGCCATTAAATAAAGTAATACGTAATAAGTATAAAAGTGAAATAAAATGAGTGCAAATATGAAGATTACAATTGCCGTTTAAACGTAAGTATGTTTTTAATGAATTTATTGTAAACTAAGACATAAAAATAATAGGGTTTCGAGGTCTGAGGGAAATAGACTAGGATTCTGATGTTAAGAAAAAAATACAGTAATACAATTTAAATGTCAAGGGGAAAAGAAGAATAATACAATCTTGAAGTACAGGGATGAAACAAACTACAATTTTAAGTCTGGGGCAAGAATGATAAAAGTCTAAGTTTGAAGAATTGAAATAAATTGAAGTATATAATTTAATGGTGGTGGTCCATAGTGTAATAATTTGAATGGAATCCAAAAATGGGGAAGATAATTTTTATTGGAAGCGTCGATATGAAAAGATAAAACCAGGTCAGATTTTTAGTTATAAGACATTTGTTTTTCCATATGAATTTTTATTTTATTTTTAATATTGAATTTGCTAAATATGATATGCTTGTGAAGAAGTCAACAAAAGAGGTTGCATACGTATTGAATGAGTAATAAGAAAACAGGTTTAGAATATTCTACACTTTGTTGGTAAAGATAATAAATTTTCTTTGGTGACTTTGGGTTTTTGAGTACATACTAGATGGTTGTTAATAAATGAAATTTATAAGAAATGTATTACAAATAATTTCAAAAGCTGTACATAACATATTGGTTTCATTATATAAAATCTAAATTTACTGAATTTTATAATTGCAAATAAATGCTAGCCGAGGTCATAAGATTTAAATAGTACAAAAGGCGGAGTCACAAGTTGAATAGGAAAGTGATAACCCGCAAGGCGGCAACGTATCGAATTTTGCCATTGGTAGATAGAGTTGTTTAATGATAAAGTCCAGTTGATAGCAATATTAAGAAAACCGCTGGAGGAGGAGATAATTACACTTAATAGTGAATATTAAAATGGTCAAATAATTTAGAGTACGTAGAAAATAAATAATGTAGCACAACGTAGGGGCATGATGAGTATTTAATATCATAGCAAAATAAATAGGTCGCCCAAAGTAGGGGCACGATAATTTAGAGAGAGATTCATAGCAATATATATACCAAATTTCCAAATTTAACACAATTTCTACCAATACCTCGTTGGTACAACAGCCAATAATTCAATCAAACAACATTCCAATTACATTAGACAACCAAAATATGTAAGACACACGGCCTTCCACGTTGAGTGACCAATATAACGGTTTGGGGTGCTCGCAATACAACAACAACCAGCAAGGGGGGATTTTAAATTGAATCCAAATTTACAACTAAAATCGCTAATGAGGTAAGCAAGGTAAATGCTTATAGGGGCAGTCGGAGTAAGCAGCTTCAATGTACCCTGAAATAACCAAGTACCAAGGCGGGGAGTGGGGTAAACCATCAACTAAACCTATTACCAAAAATGAGCACCACCTAACTCTAACAGCTGGGCTCCGATAGAACTAAGATAGAAAATTCCTCACGGTCACAAATAATACCCCCACAGCATACAATCCAGCTAACATACGTTGACACACAGTAATGTAAACCTCATAGCTATTCAATACGTTTGCTAAACAAGAATAAATCGAGCTAATAACAATAAACACATACACTATAGTTTAATTAATAACTGGACCCACTCATTTGTTATGGTGCAATTCTAATAATACATATACCAATACACCGATGGTCTAATTCGGATTTTGCTTTAAATTCAAATATTGACACAGCCATCAAGGCAACATAAATTTGCGACCAGACGGCTGATCTAAATGACTATAACATAATTAAAGGATTGCACTAGGATCCTAGTAGGATAACCCTTAAGTACTGAGGGTATCTGCCATAATACCTGTAATAATAATAATAGGCTGGTCGTTGGCTTAATTTTACATACTCTATTAAGCATTGTAAATATGCAATGTTCAACACTCTAAATTACAACGCAACCCTATTATAATTGTATAAACACAGCAACCCTAAATCCAATAATATTACAATGTAATTCACCAGCATGCAAAGACAACCAAACGGTTGCGATGATAAAATAGATATGGAACGAACTCGCCAACTGCTGATGCGTGAATGGTGATGTTCCAGCTCAATTGGCGCGTGCAGGTAGAATATTGCTACCAATTATATTTGCGTGGGTCCACTGGATCCTTACTTGCAAACATCTCCTTTTAATTACAGATGCCACATCTAGAACTCGAAATTCAACATATAGTTTACAACGGTACTGAACCTAGAATAGTAGAACGTAGAATGTAGAACTGGAACGTAGAACTAGAACTGGAACGTAGAACAAGAACTAGAACCCTAAAATATAATCCCATAGTTTCAGTCAGTAAAATCGCGACTTACCGATCCACAATCGGGTTCAATGCAAACAAACAAAATGTATAACAGGTGGTTACCAGATAGTAGTAAAGGACTCAACTTTAGATAAATCGCCGTAATCCCAATAAGGTAATAAGGAAAATTATATTAAATCACATCAGAATAATTTCCTTTCAAATTAATTCGCTAAAATCCCATCAACGAAGGCGGGCATATACGAAGCCAAAGCGTAAATTAACAGTGTACGATTCGAATTAAATATCATGTGAAGATGATATCACTAAAGCTGGTTTGCAAACCCGTACCTGATGACTCGGTGCGTTATCAATATTGCGGGATGTACAATCTAATACGGAAATAATTAACTATTTAATACACTGCTAAAATGCGAAAGTCGTAATGAAAATTTCAGCCGTAACAAGTGATAAAGATTCCTGATATTGCTTGATTTCCGTCATATACGGGGATTGAGTCGAGGTACAACCGCATATTCTCCATATTCATTGTTTTTGTAAATTTAAGTCTATAAATATTTTTCAGTTGAGTTTGTATTGTGTTAAAATTGTACTAAAAGAATCGCTTATCTTATACGTATATGTAATTATCAAGTGCTGTAATGACATTGAAAAGTTCTTCTGATTGTCTCGTCAGTTGACTGTCGCGTTAATTATATAATTATAACTTTGTAGAGCTTGCAAATTGATGCAAAATAATTTCAGTACTAGTTTCCTGCAATAAACTGTATGGGGACTGCGTTATAATCACACGCTTCTGTTTCAGACTTGAGCTGAATGAATCGTGTCAATAATAAGTACATCAATCCCTTTTTATAATTATATATAGGGCCGCCCCGAGTGGGGGGGGGATCCGGGGTGTCCACCCCCCATTGTGAAATGGTCAGTCGGAAAATGTTTCCGTGAGTCCGAAATTTTGCAGGAAATTTACTGCTCGATATAAGTTGATGACTACGCTATTTTGAAATATTGGTTTAGTAAACACAGAACTGTCTATACAAAACACAAACGTTTACTTTCTTTTAAATTGAATAAGTCAATTTTCAAAATACAGTTCGTTTAGTAAGCTACTAAGAACTTCATATTATACAACCTAAATGTGGAAATACTGTACTTAAATGTAAACCTAAAGTCTGTCGTCAACAGTCTCTTGATGTCAGTCGTTGACTTACATTCTCCACAGTTGAACCCTTTCGGATTGGTATGACGATGGTCGCCACTAAGCTGCTTAAAATAGTCGCCGGTTGACACTTATATTTTTATTATCTTTTATTGCGGAAACATTTACGGTTGCACACATACGGCCTTAAAATAATAGTTTATCCTAAAGCGCAGTGTACATGCTAGTTGCAATAATTGTGTTGTGTGTCTATACAAAACCATTTGCTATGAATTTTAAGAAAAAGCGCATTAAAGTTGAATGCATATTTTATGGAAGTGTGTTTGATAGTGATTACAGTAAAAGACATCAGATTAAATGTCAAGATGAAAAACAGGTAGATACATAGATATTAATATAATATTTTTATTTAAGCCAATTAAGCGGAATTGCATTTTGTATAAGCATTTCGTCTACATTTGTGTCACAGTAGTGCCGTTTACTATATTATAATGTTGTTAACTTTTAATCAAATCAATATCTCATGATAATCTAGTATATTATGATACAATTTTATAAGCGAACATTTAAAGCACGCGCAACGTGTGAGGGCTCGATGCGAAGCGGAGTATCATACGCTATTTTTTAATATACCATCATTAAAACTTATCATAGAGGTTTAAATATCACTGAATCTATCTTAATCTATTTCGTGAAGTAGACTACTGGTTGTTTTAATTTACTGTTGTCATGGAAATAATTGTGGTTTGCAATTAGTTTGACAGTTCATTTAATTGACATTTTTGAGCATAGTTAAATATTTACGTTTGACATATTAATTTGACAAGTGAATATAAAGTAGATGTTGTTGCTTAGCAACCTTTAAAACACGAGTGCGATAAAGATCGATTTACGCACGCTAATTAGTTCTTTAAATTGGTATTATGGTGCAGGTATATTAAAAAACTTTGCAAAACAATATGTTGCTCTACATTTACTTATTTTTTAAATAGGAACCGCAACCATCAACTTTAAGTCTGGGATTAGAGTAAATTGCAACGGATAAAGAGCACTGGTGCCCGGATAACAGAGTCCAATATGGAGACAAGAACGTAAATGAAGAAACATGTAAAATTCTTAAACACCGTGTAAATGAAGATAACTCAAAAAACGAAAATGATTTAACCGAAACCATTGAATTAGTTGCGGATACAAGTCCTGAGGACCATAGTTCTTTACCAACAACTGAACAAATAAATAAAAGTGTGCATCAATCAAATATGACCAATTTTGAGAAAACTTTCGAGAATATCTCTTACGTGGAATGTGCTGGACAATTGGAGGCCTTTGTCAAACAAATGGATACATGTAGAATACAGAAACAATTGATATTTTAAAATCTATTAAAGACTCTAGCACAACTATTCTTCTAAATTGTGAAAAAGCATTAGAAGGAATTATGAATAGAAATACAACGTTCCAGTTCAGGCAGTAGACTACTTCGTAAATCATGACCCAGATAAACGCAAAATTCCTTTATCATACTTTCAACTATTTAGCAAAACTTGGTCCATGTCAGCCAAAACTAAGTACGTTTCCGGCACATGAAAGTATTCTTAAGGAAAAACAGTATAAATTCTCTGCAAATGGTACGACACTTATCACAATTTAGAATACAGCATAGAAAAAAACGCTGCATTTTGTTTTGCGCGTTGTCGTTTTTCCAATGGACCTGGAGGAGAAAAATGTGATAACTCGTGGGTTACTAAGGGCATAAGAACTAGGCATAAAATGAGAAGTCGTGGCAAAAATGAAAGTGGAAAGTTGGAAAAACATTTTAAATCCGAATCTCACAAGGCACTACATTTGATTTTCCAATGCTCCACCCGAAGGTACTACATTGGCCAGGAAGCGAGTTTTTTTTACCTGGAAAATTTGGAATTTTGCCGAACCCTTGCTGTTCCAAGCAAAGTAGGGATCTTTAACGTGCGTGACAACACTCACACACGGGACCTTCATTTTACCTCTCATCCGAACGAGGGTGTATTTTTGTAAAAAATGCTCGCCTAACATTTTTCAAGCGGACCGTGCCCGGATTCGAACCCGGGACCTTGGGCGTAGTAGTCACACACATACCACTACGCCACGGAGCCGCCCAATCTCACAAGGCAGCATTACAAGACTTAGGTCATTTTATATTAAGGGATCAGCATGTTGATACACTCATTAATAAGACAGGGCATAAAGTCCAAATTGAGAAACAGCCAGAATTATAATTTAATACGCAGGCGATCAAAATTTTAGCAGATATTGTACGCACAATAGCAAGACAAGGAATAGCATTTAGAGCTGATGATGAATAGGATAGCAACTATATATAGATTGTGAATCTTGTCGCAAGACAATCCCATTTTACAAAAATGGATTAACTCAAAGCATATGAAACCTTACCAGAAATCGTATTTAAACCATAGAGCTCAAAATGAATTTATATCAATACTTGGAGAGGAATTAAAATTACATATTATTAATGAAATTAAAAACGCAGGTTTATTTTAAATTATGGCAGATAGAACGCCGGATTTAAGCCATAATGATAGGTTGTCAATTGTTTATCGTTATGTAAACAAAGAAGGACTGCCAGTCGAGAGGCTTTTAAACGTGGTTGAAACACAAGATAAAACTGGCCAAGAATTGGCCATGGTCATAGTAAAATGCATACAATTAAATGGTTTACCGACGGATGAATTGGCATTTCAATCATACGATTATGCATCTTCTATATCAGGTCGATATAACGGAGCACAAAAATTTGTTTCTGATCTCGTAGATCACAATCTTTCTTACATCCCATGCCAAGCGCACCGGATGAACACATTTATGCAACACAGTTGCAAGGCAAGTCCCATAATATCTAACCTGTTCGACTTATTAGAAAACTTATATGTATTTTTTACTTCAAGTAACAAAAGATTTTTGTACTTAAGCAAAGAGCTTGCAAATGTAGAATGTGGTCTTCATTTACGAAATTTGTCAAAAACCTGATAGACTGCTATAGCAGAATCTGTAAATGCGGTTTATGCATCGTTTGAAGCTATCATTTCTGTGTTAAATATTATTCTTAACTCTTCTAATTTTAATACAAATACAAAAACTCTTGCTCTCGTAATTGAAAAACGACTTCTCTCCTTTGATACTATAATTTCTTTATTTTTTTATGAAAAATATAATGAACAAAACCAAGATTCTTAGAGAATTACTAGAAAGTGAAAATTTTGAATATTGTCGATGCGATAGAATTAATAGCAGCTACTGCCAATACAATGGAAAAAATTAATTAAAACGAAATAGAAGTGAACAACTTTATTGATGCTTCATTACAAATATCAAAAACATTTAACGTCGACGCAGTATTGGAATTGGAATTGGAATTTAAAAAACACCGTAAAAGACGCTTGGTTCCAAAACGATTTGATTTGATGATGCTGCTGAAAATCAAATTGAATCTGACTTATATTCTTTTTATAGAAAAGAGTTTAAAACGGTCTTAGACATTTTAATAAGTATAATGCGTGACAATATAAAAGTAACGATTGAAACAAAAAAACCGTTCTTCAAAAATATGTATAAAGCTAATTTAATAAGAACGGTAGATAGTGTTGTGTGTATATCAAATTTGTTTCCCGTTTGTAAGCCAGATCCTACATCACTACACATGGAGTTCGCAATTTTTGTAAACTATTGTTAAAAAGTGATTATTCATTAGCTGAGTTAACTTCCATGGTGCATAAGTTGCAGAATGTTTTAAAACTAGTAAATAAAACTTATTGTTTAGCTTTAACAGCACCCGTCACGGTCTCATCAAATGAAAGAAGTTTTAGTAAACTAAAACTAGTAAATAATTATTTGCGGTCGACCATGACTGACGATCGCTTAGAAATGCTGATGCTTCTTTCATGCGAAAAAGACATTACTAACAAAATAGATTTACTAGCCGTGGTTAGTAAATGGGCAAAAATGAAAATAAGACGTTCCAAAGTAGTAGTGTGAGCTTATTTTGTTTATTGTTTTTATTTGATTTTATTTGTATTAATAGGTCTTGAAGATAATTCTTTTTCTGTTATACCTACATTTCAAAAATATGATTGTTCCTAGTTTGAAAATATATGTTGGTTAGTTGAAAATGCTAGGAATGCACACCCCTCTAATAGAATAACCTTCGGGGCGGCCCTGATTATATACCTCCGTTAATTGTGGCCTTGAAAGTGTTTAATTATAAAATGTTATGAAAATCGAGTTTAAAATAAATCGTTACTGTAATAATTACGGTACTATACTGTACTTTTGTTCTAATTGTATCTAAAGCTTAGACTTTGCTAAAATTGTTTTATTTATAAATCGTAATAAATAGTCTATTTGTGCATAAATGCGTAAATATAAATTCCTTTGTTAAAAATGAGTTTGCTTTCGTAAATAATTGCGACAAAGTGTAATAATAAATTATGCGAAAATGCGTATATAAATTCTTTTGCTGCTTTCTAGCTAATATCAATAATTGACAACGGTTAGGATAAATGAACTCATATAATTTTCATTGCCAGTTACATCAGTTTCCTTTCCTTGGGCTTAGTCGATTTTGTACCTTGTCCAATTTTTGTTTGTTCTTCCAGATGAAGAATAAAGATTCAAACCACCAGTTTCCTCGATTTTGGATTCGCTAGTGCCCTTCTGAAATACTACCGACTGCGCCAGTTGGATTTTGGGCCTCTTGGAGCGACTTTTTAAAAAAAGGTTTTTTCTAAAAACTTTTCTAACAAATTTATTTGAAACAAAAATTACAATGGAAATTAACAAATGGTTGCGTTATATTCGTTAACGCTTTTAACAATCAAAATTACTTTTACTAATTAAATTAATTAAACAAAATTGAGTAGCTTGAATAACCAACAATGTTAAAGTTATGAAGCTCGAGACTGACTGGCCATATTGGGTTCCTGAAGGTAATTATGATGTCCCTACACCTCACATTGCTTGTGGAAACTGCAGAGCTCATGTCTGCTATTTTCTTTATTCATTTATGCAATACAAAGTAACAATCTTAATTCTAACAATAAGTTTTTTACAGTCTATTGTGACCTGGAATACAATGTATTTACATCCGTTCTCATGTCTGGTTTATGAACTTTCATTAACCTTTTGTAGTATGTCTTTTAGTTATACATCGTTGCATCTAACTTAAGTTTTAATAATTTCCATTTAATTATACATATATATTGATTTGGGGGAATATGTAACTCGTATTTGAGGATGTGAATAAAGTGTCTACTACCTACAGCAAAGCAAGAAGTAGCAGTTATATTCGCCTAAATTGTAAGTTTAAACATTCATCTATTTTAAAGTTGTTTGAATTTGAACCCCTTTGTGGAATCAATACAACAGTTGTGTTACATTTACTTTACGATGATAAGTTAAAAACCACACCCTTTTTAATTTTCTATTCGTTTACATAGATCTTGCTCAAACCCTCCAACAACACCCGGTATATTAGACCTTCTTAAAATAAATACCCTTTCTAATAATTTTCAATTTCAAATCTATTTGCTTTAAAAAGAAAAGTTAAATAGTCTTATACCCCGTTTTAGATATCCGTGAACTTGCTATACATTGCGATAGCGTGTAATTACTTTCTCTATCGTTTTAATTTAAAACTCGTTGAAATAACATATTGAACTATCCGATAAACCGTGTTTCGAGTTTCCTAATTACCTATTATTATGTTTTGATAACACTAGCATTGAGTTGGATTCTTGTTATTTTAAAAGGAATCAAGATTCACTTTCTTTTCCATAAACACGACGAAAACATTCATCGGTAATGTTATATTTTTTTGTTTCCGTTTTCTTTTTGGAATTTCGCGCACACAATACAGCGTGGTGAGTAATGGTCGTTTTACAAACCCATACCTTTCGGCGACAATAAATTAATTTGCCTGTAATTTTTCTAGCTTCCTCCGGTGGCCCTAAAACCCCGTTGGAATTCCGCTCCTGTTGATATGGGGGGACACCCACAGACCGCCTGCGCCTTGGACACGTCGGCGAGTGTTAATTTACGATTTTTTTTTTATTGTGGTATTGACCCTTGTGAAATGGTCACAATAATATGTTTATCAAGGTCGACTTCATGCCTAAACTTGATGGTTTTTTATTATTCTTGGGAGCATGATTATCTTTACGGGAAGGGCTAGTTAAAATTAATATTATACGCACGAAGATCATTCCACCTAGTTAATTGCATACTCACGATGGTGATTCAGCACTGTTGGCTTTCCCTTTTCTTTGGGGTTGTAAACCTCTGTTAACAAAGACATTGTAGTGCCGACGTTATATATATATATATATATATATATATATATATATATTATTTTGTTTATGTGTGGTGTCCTTCTAAATGTTATAGAAGTGTGAAGTTGTATAATTCTGAATATAAATTGAAATGTACTTTTATTCGTTTAAACTTAGTAATTACGATCAGAATATAGACAGCTCAACTCTTAGATAGTACTTCTTTACTTTACTTTTTACATTTTTCGCTAGATAAGTTCTAAACCTCTAAAACCACCTATAAATATTTTAACAAAGCTTTTATTTTGAAATTACATTCAGCCACGGCCTAGCCCCTATGTACATAAAACATGAAACAAATAATCTCAGTTGTATAATTTAATCCTAGCGCATCCAGAAGCAAGGGTTCTAATTGCCTTTGGATGTTAAATTTTGTAAACTATCAGAGCCCCTTTACGTTATAAAAACACGATCTCTATAATCAAGTTCTGAAGGAACTTACAGTGAACACCTTTACTTAGCAATGATGGCAGTGGCGGCTCGTGGTGATTTTATTTGAGGGGCTCTAACTGCTTATGGCATGAATATAATACAAGATAACATAAGCAACACTCACCTTCAGTGGTTTGGTGTATTCAGCCTAGTCACTCACACAGACCCATTAATTTTTGTATACTTGTTTATAGGTTTATGTACAAAAAGTCACACACTGTACTTTAATTGTCACGTAATAATAATTTTACTGCTTGTATACGAAATCAAGCCTTCTGTCTTTCTGAGCAATAAAATGGTCTATAACTTTTTCGTCAAAATTGTTGATGTTATGTATTAAGTTTTTGTTGACTGACATCATTGCTAAGGCATTAAGACGTTCTTAGGTCATTGTGTTCCTTAGATAAGTTTTAATCCTATTAAGAGTTGAAAAACATCTTTCAGATTTGGCAGTGGACATTGGGGTTGTAACTATAGTTTTTAATAATTTTATTGTTTCGCCAAATGTTTCGGTTAACCCATTTTGGGTCAACCAGGAAAGCATGTTTAGGCCGCCTAAAATATTTTTAAAATCCGTTCTTGAGTACATCACTTCCAATTCAGTCCTCAATTTGTCTGGCTGTAACATCGGATAACACTTAACAATCGATTGGAAATGCGATGTTGGAAATTTTTTTGAGTAAGTATCAAAATTAGTAACGTCTACTAAAAATGCGGCTTCTAAATGAGTTCGGTATGAGAGCTTGTCCTTCATCTGAACAGCTATTGTATTGCACACTTCTTTAGCAATCAAATTCCGATTTTCCACGTTACTAATTTTTCTTCATTTAGTATCATTACAGATTATATTATTTCTATCTCATCAGTTAAATTTCTAGCAGATGCTATTATCCTTTCAAAGTCTTCCATTTTTCTTTTCAGTGCAACACTGTCTGTATCTCTAGCTTGAAACTGATTAAATAATATGTTAACATGTGGAAAAATTTTATGAAATAAATTGAGAAAAAACACAAAATCAGGATCTTCCAGAATTCTACGCAAACCATATGCTTCCCTGCAGGTAATAGTTTTATTGCATTTTTCTTCTAATTCCTCAAAGCATTCGATTAGTTTTTTTCTATTCTCATATACAACTTTCACAATACGAATATTAGAATTTCAACGTGTGGCAGCAATAGTGGGCAATTTTCGCTTCACTATTTCTTTTAGCACATTACACCTGTGAGTAGAATGAGAAAAAAACAGGAATTGCGGATAAATTAGAAAAAAATTTTAACTTTAGCACTTTAGTTGCTTTCTGCATAATTAAATTTAATTGATGGGCATAACAGTGAACAAATTGGGCATTTTTATATTTAATTTTTATTTTTAACTGAACTCCACTAGCAGAACCACTCATAACACTTGTACCGTCATATGTTTGAGCGATTAGTTTAGATGGCGAGTTTAATATTAATTTATCTAATTTCTGCTAAATACAATCCGTTAAACCGTTAGCTATTTTATCTATTACTCGTAGAAATGTCCAAAATCTCTCATAAATATTTCCGCTGTAGAAATATCTAACTATAATTACCATTTGGCATTGATTTGAAATGTCAGTCTTCTCATCGCACTGAATTGCCAAAAATTCACTACCTTTAATTTGATCTTGAATTTCTTGACGACACAATGCAAGCATGCTTTTTAAAATCTCGTTTTGCATAGTTTTAAATGTATCTTTAAATACACTCGCTTTGTGTAAATGTTCTTTTAAAATTACATCCAATTCCGAAGTAAAATCAATTAATTCTAACAAAATTCCACGGTTTTAGGAATCTTCTTTTTCATTGTGTCCTCTCAATGACAACTCCAACTTTCCACAAAATTTAATACAATTGATAATTTTTTAAAAATGTATCTATTTTTAGTCACCTGCTCATTATGCTCATAATGTTCTGGCTATATGCGGAATCTAACTGAACCACAATGTTTACGGAACCTAGCATAGCCAAATCCCTGCAAGACTTTATATGGTACTTGCTAATTTCATGCTTTTTTATTTTATCGTTTATATGCTTCAGATCTCTAAAGCCTTTTTCCGACCATGTTTTGTCCATTCCGTCACAACAAAATTATTGGTAAGGAAAACACAATAGAGCATTCGATTGAGAGCATCCGGAAATCCACTGACATTTTTTATAAATTTCTTTTGAAAAATGCCTTGTGAAACTACGATTTCCAACGTTATCTACCTGTTTAATATTTAAATACGGTGTCGGACGGCCTAGATTCTTAATTTTTACCTTTTCTGCTAATGGAAGAGTTTTAAATTTAATTTCGATTATATTACGAATATTATTTTCAATCATCTTGAATAATTCAAAATAATAATCAAAAAAATCTAAAACGCATGTACGCCTTACAACCAAACTTACAGAAATTTTATAAAAGGATATTATATATTTTAAATTAAATAACTAGTACTTAAATGTTAAACAAAATTTTATTATTATTATAAATATAATTTAATAAATTTTATTGTTTTAATCAAATTTAAGTCGGACTACTTAATGCACCACTCAAACAAACAGAAAAATTGAGAATAATTAAATAATTAAAACAATTTTAATTAATTATTTTCTAATAATTAATTAAAATTGTTAACATATTTTCTGTGATTAGTCCCGGGTATTGTGATTCCTCCGAATAAGTCAGTTTGATGTACGGTTGGAATATCTTCAGCCGAATTGGGAATGATTGCTTCATAGTGATCTCCATGTATCACATCTCTGACATTTACAGCGCAATGAACTACAGCTAAAGGCTCGCGAACTAATTGATCTTCTTTTGCACAAAAATTATATAATGTGATACTGAAGTCAAAATGATAATAAGAATCATTTGGATATTTCATCATCATTAGGTCTTCAGTCCTAGAACTGGTTTGACGCGTACCATCATTGTTTCCTATTCTGAACTAACCTACAGATTTCCCTGAAATTTGCACAGTCTGCATCTATAACTATCTGATCTAGGTCTACATCTACCTCTTTTTTTCTATCTCTGCTTGTAATATATCCCATACTATTCCCCAAAAATGCCTTAGAACGTATTCCGTCCTTCTATTTCTCTTTTTCTCCAGATATCCTTGTTTCCCCACTATGTCTATAACTTATTTGTTATTATATTTGTCTGTCCATGCTATCGTCCTCATACACCTGAAGCACAGCATTTCAAAACGCTGCTACCGTTTTTCTGTCTGCGTTTCAGACTGCCCGTACTTCATAGACATACTGTGCTGTGCTCCACACATATGCTTTCAACAATTTTCTTCTTACTCTATGTTTGTTGTTTTTCCTCATAGGCGCTGTTCTTTCTTGTTAGATGCAGTTCGATCACCTTCTATTGTTTTACAGTTATATGCCCTATTTCTCCGACCTTCAGTAGTTGTCAAGGGAGGTAAGCAACCCGTGGCTGAAAATTTCCCCCAACACTTAAACCATTTAGCGATTTAATATATTTTCGAATTTATCTTTTCGCACAGTCAACATTAGTTACAGATATTTCGCAACCAACAACTAGTTGTTTATACTAATCATCAGATTTATCTGCGCTTATTTTTTCGTCATTACGTTTCCCGTCTCAAAACTGGTTGGACACGTACCTGCACTTATTTATATTCTGAGCTAGCCTACATTGTTCCCTGAAAATCTCACACGGCATGTGTATTCAGCTCGTTCCCCTTCTATTGTTTTCCAATTTTATGCCATATTTCACCGAGATTCAGTGAAGGGGGTTAAGCAACCTGTGGCTACCAAGATCCCCCAACACTTAGACATTTGCCTAAATAATGGTTTTCCAGTAAATCCTTTCACACACTTAACAATTCGAGAATATTGCCCAACCAATTTTTGTCGTTACTTATAATAATCATCATGTTTAAGCACAGTTATTTTTTCGTCATTAGTTTATCCATCTTGGGATTGGTTGGATGCGTACCTCCATTGATTTCTATTCTGTGCTAGCCTACACATCTCCCTGAAACCCCTACAGCCTACATCTTTTACTATCTGTGTGCAGTAGGCTAACCTAGGTCTGCCTCTTCTTCTCTTTTTTCCTATCTCTGCTTCTAATATATTCCGCACTATTCCCTCATGCCGTAGTATGTGGCCTATCATCCTAACTCTCCTATTTTTTAAAGTTTTCCACATATTTCTTTCTTCCGCTACCATTTTTAGTACCTCTTCGTTCTTAACTTTGTCTGTCCATGATATCTTCATCATACGTCTGTAGCACCACATTTCAAAGGCTTCTACTTTTTTCTTGTCCGCATCTCCTACTGTCCAGGCTTCACAGCCGTACAGTGCTGTGCTCCACACATATGTTTTAAGCAATCTTTTCCTTGTTTCTATGTTTGTGGTCTTTGAGCACAGTAGTTGATTTTTCTTGTTAAATGTAGCACGACCTTGTGTTAATCTTTGTTTTTGTGCTTTTCCTTATTTGGTTTCCTAAGTAGCAGAAATCCTTAACCTCTTGTAAGTTCGTGTTACATACTTGTATTCTTGTTTTTGATTTATTTTCCCCACCTTTGCATACTAGAACTTTAGTTTTAGTTTTGTTAATTTTCATACCGTATCTCTCTGTTAGAACTGTTTCCATTTCATTAAGAGCAGCTTCTAACTCTTCCTTGCTAGACGCTAATACCGCTATATCATCTGCAAATCTAAGCATATCAATTTTTTGTCCCTGCATATTAATTCCAAATGTCTTCCTGCATTTGACAGTATTCATAGCCTCTTCTATGTACAAGTTAAAAATTAATGGGGATAGGGCACATCCCTGTCTCACCCCTTTCCTAATGTTTACTTCTCTACGTTCCTGCTCTAATTCTATTACTGCTGTTTGCTCTTTGTATAAGCTATGTACTATTCGTCTATCCCTACAAGTCATTCCAATCTTTTTGAGTATTTCAAACATTTTTTTCCAATCTACATTGTCGAATGCTTTTTCCAGATCTACAAACCCTATATACATGCTTTCCCCTTTTTCTATTGTTTTCTCCATTATCACTCTCAGAGCTAAAATAGCCTCACGTGTTCCCCTGTTTCGCCTAAACCCAAACTGGTCTTCTCCTAGAATTTCTTCCGTCCGTTTTTCCATTCGTCTTTGCACAATTCTAGTTCATATATTTGACCGTGTGCTGTCAAACTTATTGTTCGAAAATTTTCACATCTATCCGTGCCTTTCTTTTTTGGTATAGTTACTATGATGCTACGTCTGAAATCTTTGGGTATCTCGCCTGTCTCATACATATAGCTTACAAGTTGGAAGAGACGTTCTGTTACTGCTTGTCCAGCGGCTTTTAGAGTTTCTGCTTGCACCTTATCTGTACCCGGTGCCTTACCATTTTTCAGACTCTTTAATGCTAATTCAAACTCGTCTCTAGGTATAGGATATCCCAAGTCATTATTTTCAATGTCTGATTCCTGTTCTAATGCAGTTAGTTCTTCTCCTGCATATAAATTCCCTATATATTCTTGCCATCTACTCACTTTCTCTACGTTTTCTATAATGACGTTTCCTTGTGCGTCCCTTATATTTCTGCTATACGGTTTTATATCCCTAAAATGCATTCTAATTAATTTGTATGCTTCGTCTGTCTTTCCTATTTCCATGTTCGTTTGTACCTCTGTGCACTTTTCATCAATCCATTGTTCTTTAACTTTCCTGCATTTTCGAATAATTTCCCATTTTATGGCTTTGTATCTCTGTTTTCCTGTTTCGTCTGATTTATTTTTGTATTTTCGTCTTTCATCTATTAAATTCAGGATATCCTTTGTTATCCATGGTTTCTTATTTTCTTTTTGTGTATACCCCAGAATATCTCTGGCCGCCATATCTAGGCTGGATTTAATGTTATTCCATTCTGTTTCTACTTCCTTAGTATCAGATATTTTCCCGATATCATTCAGCAATTCATTTGACTTTTTTCCGAATCTTTCTTGAATATCTTTATCTTTTAGTTTCTTTAAGTCCAAGTGCCGTTTTCCATTCCTTTTTTTCAGATTTTTAAATTTAAGTGCGGCCTTCATAATTACGATGTTGTGGTCAGTGTCTATATCTGCTTCTGGGTAGCTTCTACAGTCTTTTACTTGATTCCTAAACCGTTGTCTAACAAGAATGTAATCTATTTGATATCTTCTTATATCTTCTGGCATTTTCCACGTATATCGTTTTCTAGCATGATGTTGAAATAATGTGTTTGTGATGATTAAATTGTTCTTGTCGCAATATTCTACCAGCCTATTTCCCCTGTCGTTTCTCGTGCCTAAACCAAATAAACCTACTACCGCTCCTTCCCTACCCTCACCTACCACGGCATTAAAATCCCCCGTAATTATTAAATTTTCATGTCCTTTTACGTATCTTAATATGTCTTCGATATCTTCTACCTTTTCGTCACTGTAGCTAGGGGTGGGCATGTATACTTGTATTATTACTGTGTTTACCGGTTTAGATTCTAATCTAACCATGAGTACTTTTCCGTTCTTTTGTAAGTAATTTTCTACACAGTATCCTATCTTTTTCCGCATAACTATCCCCACACCCAAATTTCCTTCACTGCTCCTGTATGAATTACCCTGAAGTCTCCACTCCAAAAATCCCCTGCCTCTGGCCACCGAACTTCGCTGATCCCTGCTATGTCTAGTGATAACCTATTCATTTTGATTTTTAGGTTCTCTAGCTTACCTACTTGCTTCATACTTCTAACATTCCACGCTCCGATTCGCAGAATGTTCCCGACTCTTATTTTTAACTTTCTGATCGCATCCTCCGAAGTAGTCCCCTCCCGGAGATGCGAATGGGGGACTATTTTAACTCCGGAATCTTTTACCCCAGAGAATGCCATCATGTTTGTAACAACTTAAGTACGTTGTGTACTTGGGAGATAATGTGGTGGTTTCCCGTTGCCTTCCACATAGCGGTAGTGTGTCTTAGACTGCCATACCAACCCCTATGGTCTCTGCCAATCTAAGTATCGAAAGAGCCGCTGCCCTCTTTCGGGGACCTGTCTTAGTCTGGTTCCTCACTAACGACCCTACTACTTTGGTTGGACCTGTAGTTTGGCTCTTTAGCTCATTAGAACACGCAAGCCATTTTACCTGTTCTAGTAATTTAGAACTTTGGCACGGTGCAGGACCATCGAAATGGTGGTTGGATATTTATTAAAGTTTATATTAGTTTGTACTGTTAACATTTCTCAAATAAATTCGATTATCTCGAAAACTAAATGAGATATGGTAAAGTGTATAGCATATTTATAATCAGCGTAAAAACTAAACAAGGTACATATATATATCATTTATTGTATCATTATGGGATTATGGCAACGGACGACGGCGGCGACGGCGGCGATGACGACGACGTAGCGATTATATTAACCTAACTTACTTCGTAAGTTTGGTTAAAAAATTATACACTACGACTACGGTTACAAAACAAGACACGGTCTTTACTTTCAACGAAAACAAGTGAAATAATCTCTACGCTCATGCAAATTAGTACCGGACAACAACAAACACGCCTTGAAATACCAACAGATACTGAGGCTAAGGGCTCTAATGACGAAAGCCCTGTTAAATCTATCTGAAGCTGTTATTATTTGCGTTCGACAGAATTCGTCGTCGTTCGATTTCCTATAAGATTTACATTGAAGCTGGGCTCAATAGAATTGACCCCTTAATTATGTATTAAAGAGAATCAACGAGTTCTGTTTACGTAAAAAGAGCACTGTCGAAATGTCTAGGACGGGTATTTATTTATTATTGCTTAAATGTTGGATGTAAAATGAATATAGTGAGAAACGTAATTGTTTTAAATAATTTTAAAATATTAATATCAGTGTTACATTTGATCATTTAAACCACAAATCTTAAAAGAATTATATGCATTTTGGTGTTAATTTTTATTAAAACGGTTAGATGTGGTTGCTTACGAAAGGACGACGGCGGGATATGTTTAATATTTATATGTTTCCGGCATCATACATCATTTTCATTGTAAACGTAGCATTTACAATTTATTTACTGAGACCACTTAAAAATGCCGGGCTGAGAGCATTTATGCATTCGATCTCTAGTTTTGACTAATCATTTTACGATGAATTTATTTATAATATATAATATATATAATAAGTTTATTTACGGTACCTATTCCTTAAAATAACCTGGGGGGCTCTAGCCTTTGAGCCCCCATGGACTAGCCGCGGCTGAATGATGGCTGACTTTATGTTTTTCGTGAAAAATCAAAAATCTATCTTTCTTTTAAAGTGTTCGACAATTTTATTTGTCATAAAACTGATATAACTAATAATACCTCAATCTCCTGATTCGTTGTAGACTTGTTCACATTCCTGTAAGTGGATGCTGGTTTTAAATATTAGGTAATCCTGTGAAATCAAAGGGTTTGTTTTAGTGATTAATTTAAATGTTTAGTACACAGAAGTGTAGTTGAATAATTAAGAATAAAATGCTGATACTATCAATACTAAAATCGGTTCTGAAATCTCACAAATTGTCTCCTGTTGGTCAAGTCCTATCTCTTATGCCTGATCACGACTCCTCTTCTTTCTTTTGAATGTTGGTTCCTACTTAAATTGTGTTTGATGTTCCTTGATGACAAAACGCTACTCAACCAAATGTTATTCTTCAAATAAATAACTTCACGTCTTATTCTTGTTTATAACTGACGTCAATACTTTATTTCCGTGGATGCTCTGTGGTCATCATAACTGTTTTATGCTTTTGTACAAACTCTATTAGCTTTAAAATTTTAATTTACTTTCATATACAAATAAATTCAAGGAACATATTAGAAAATAACTTTATTTCCTTTAAATTTGTCATCTATCTGACATTTTTTAAAAACAAACAATGTCCATAGCCAAGCTACCAATGCCTTCTACAAAATATTTTCATAGATTCAAAACACAGAAACTATATCTAAATAGACAACCTTGATTACAATTCAGTATTCACATACTACATACAAAATTTAATTACTTGCTCAACTTGTATAGTTCATTTAAATTTCCCTAGATGCTAAATTATAATAATTTTTTTTTTATTAGTAAAAGAACCAGCCTTTAAATAAGACAGTTATACATTATACATGCTACACTTATTTTCAAATACTTCAACTACCAGGAGAGGTTTCTTTCTTAAAAAAAAAACAGTGCCCAAATAGCAAAATTGTCAAATCCTTTATTGGAAAGTGCTTTATAATTAATTGTAATGTATTTTAATATTATACCCAACAGTCATGTATTGCTTTTATAAACATTGTAACTGACACAATACACTACAATATATATATATATATATATATATATATATATATATATATATATATATGTAATTTGAGGTATATCATAAGGATTTAAAGCTGTGGCTTTTAGTGTTGAATTTGTTGGTTTATTATTATTTCAGAGATGCGTTAACCTAAAAACTGCAGCTCGCCATTTTAAGGGAGGGTTTATTACTTTTGTTTTCTTGATATATGTAAAGGCAGGGTTATTGCTTCTTTTTGGTTTTTTTTTTGTTTACTTGTTATACTACTAGGCTATGTCCATTTAAAATGTCATTTAGATTAATTATATGTATCAATACGTTTTGTTAACTTTTTATTTTTATTTCGGGCTGTCCTTCATAATTATAATTTTTTTGTATTTGTAATGCCCCGCCTACTCACCGACTGAGTTCGACAACTTTCTTCTTTGTCTTTTAGGCTACGTAAACGTACGTAGCAGCTGTGCTTATTAAGACGGTGTAAGATTATTGGTCTCGCGTAGAACGGTATATTGCATTAGTAAACACGACTAAAGGCAAGAAGGCTTTGTTAGTTGAGCGGGAATTTTCGAAGGGTAGTAATACCAGAGCCAAGAATTACATTGTTGGGATCTTAGAACTGGCAGAGGGTCAACTTCCGGTATTACCTACTAAGAAGAATTAATGGTTAAGTTTTAGCTTTTGAAAGCCAGTTTTGTTGAGTTTATGCAGGTTTCGCGTCATTTGCAGGAAATAGATGAAACCTTATTAAATGATGTTGAAGAAGTAGAAAATTTATACACTTCCACATAAGCTAACTTTAAAAGACAATTTAATAATCTTAGACCTAATAGTGCCGTAGAGGGTTCGTCTACGAGTAATACAAACCAATTATTCAAAGGTAATGTGAAGTTAGTGAATATTGAAAAATTATTGTATTTGCGCAAGCATTTAAAGGATGAACCATTGCGATTAACTTCAGCTTTACCAGTAGAGAGGGATTCATTTGAAACCGCCCTCACAATTTTATGAAAGAGATACGATAATAGTTATTTAATTATAGATTATCACATTAAGGACTTGATGGAATTATCCATTTCAAATTGAAACGATGCAAGATTGTTAAGGGAATTTATTTCAAAGGTTAGGCAAACTATTTCTTATTTAAAAATTTAGGTCAACCAATTTGGGATGCTATAGTTGTACATATGGTATTGGGAAAGTTAGATATTTATTCTAATAGGGCATTTCAAAGTGAAAGGAAGCCAAATACAAAAGCGAATTTAGATGAGCTTTTAGAATTTTTGGATAAGCGAGCAGTGAATACAGAACTTAGTAATTCAGTATCTTTAAGGCCTTCCAAATTATATGGCACGCGGCAACATCATCCAAACTTTTAAAATCTACTAACAAATTTGTAAGTATCGATGGGTTACAAACAGATGTCAGCAACAACCACAAAAATTCGACAATTGTAAGTTTTGCTTAAAAGGCGTACACGCGATTTTTCGATACGCTCAACTTAAAAAAGCGCGGATTAATGAAAGGGAAAAATTTGTTTCTAACAATAGGAATTGTAGGGCATGTTTAAATATTCATGAGGCTGGTCAGTGTGCTAATATTATCAAATGTTTTATTTGTCGGTCAAAAGAGCACCACACGCTGCTATAAAGATATTCAGCCAAACGAGTCTAACAGTATAATTTCTGCCCAATAGGTAAACTTGAATAACTTCAATGCCACAGGTTTTGTTTTTCTACCCACGGTAATAGTGATGGTTAAAGATGCTGGAGGCAATTCAGTTATGGCACGAGCATTATTAGACTCGGGATCGCAAACAAATTTCGTTACTTCAGGGCTAATAAATAAATTAGGATTGAGTTCCCATTGCGCTGATACGGTAGTTCAAATATCGGGAATTTCCAATGACGCGACCGAGTGCACACAGTGGCTAAATATACAAATTATACATGTAAATGGGGAAATTATAACTCGTCAAAGAATTTTTGTGTCATACCCAATATCTCACTTAAATTACCTAAATTAACTTTTGATTTTAAGTATTTCAAAATACCACAAGGGTTGCCATTAGCAAATGATAAGTTTTATGAATCGGCGGATATAGATTTACTTTTCGGAGCGGATATATTTTTTTTAGTTTTACTTCCACAGAAATTAAAATTATCGGCGAATCAACCCACCTTGCAAAATTCACGCTTAGGGTACCTTGCAAGTGGAGGCGCAGATAGTAGCATGGGATTAAGGGCTAACTGGCATTCTTCCACAGTAGCTCTCCATAGCATAACTATCGAAAATGAACAAAGTTTACACCAGCTTAGGGAAGATTTTTGGAACACTGAAAACATTGGAATTAAAAATAATGCTGAGATGCTTTCGGAAAACGCTATAGCAGAAAATTGTTTTACATCTAATTTTAAACGAATTCAAGGCCTTTTTCAAGTTCAACTGCCCTTAAACTTAAATCTGGCAGATTTTCAACTAGACGACTCGTCAAAAATGGCTTTAAAGCGCTTTCAGAGTTTAGAAAAACGTTTTCTGGCGAATGACTTATTCTTTAATCAATATTCGAAATATATTAATCAATTCTTACAAAATAAGTGGGTCGAAGTAGTTTATGTCGATTCTTTTAAAACCTATAAATACAACTGGTATTTTTTGCCGCATCACGCAGTTGTGCGCGAAGACAAGGTCATGGATAGTAGTGCGCTTACAAAAGTGGGGTTTCATTAAACGGTATTTTGTGTAATGGACAAATATATCAACCTGAATTGTTTGATATACTTTTATTGTTTCGAACATATCGGTATGTCTGTGTAGTGGACATACGTCAAATGTATTTACAAATTTTAATTGATTCGAAACACAGAAAGTTACTTAATGTGTTTTGGAAAGATAGAACAGGCCGTTCCTCTTGGGTCATTCAGTTAAATAGATTACCATTTGAGCTCAAATCAAGATTTGGCAACTAGGTGTTTATTAGAGTTGGCAATTGAAGAAGAACAAGAATATCCTTTGGCGACAAAAATTTTAAAAAGCAAAACATACATTGATGATCGCCTTTTTGGACTCAGGCTGAATTGATTCGATTACTACGCTCAGAAAAATTTGAGTCACACAGGTGGTGCGCAAATAATAAGGAAATACTGAAAAATATCCCTCAAAACTTCAACATTTTGACCACATAAATATTAGTTCTAAAGAAGAACAATCCTTAAAACACTGGGATTAGAATTTGATATAAAGAGTGACAAATTTATTTTAAGATGCAACTCAAAGGTATCAGAAGTACGATTTTCCAAACGTACGGTACTAGGAATTATTGCCAGATTATTTGACCGTTTCGGATTTTTAGCTCCTATAATTATGGTTACTAAAAAGTTAATGCAAACTAATTGGGAAGCAAAGCTTGATTGGGATATGGAGTTACCAAATAACATTAAACATGAATGGGAAATATTTTTTAGAAGGTTGGTAAATATGCCTCCTATAGAAATTAGTAGAAATTTGAATATGTTTGATGTCATTTCAGTGGAACTCGTGGGATTTTGTGAGAGTCACAGTTGGCTTACGGCGTTTGTCTTTACTTAAGAGTGACCAGAAGTGACTATACTGCTGAAATGCATTTATTATGCTCAAAATCCAGAATTAACTCCATAAAAACAAATTAACTATTCCTAGACTTGAACTTAACGGAGCGTTAGTATTGACAAGGTTATCGCACCGAATTTTTCAAATTTTGGAAGACAAAGTCAAAATGTTATTCTTTTTTGTGATTCAACAGTAGTATTAGCTTGGTTAAAAATGGATTTCTGGAAGCTTAATGTGTATGTTTCGAATAGAGCAAAATCGATTCAAGAATTAACGTTGGGTTGTAATTGGACGTATATCGCTTCAGAAGCTAATCCAGCCGATCTGGTATCAAGAGGAATGTTATCACAAAATATAGTTCATTGTGTATCGTAGCGGAATGGGCCAGAATTTTTATGCACCTCAAAAATGGATATTAACAAAAAAATCCCTGAAGTTATGGTAGCTGAGGATAAATTGCCGGAAGTGAAGTGTTTGATACTTGTAACTAATAAAAATGAAAACAATAAATTAGATATTTTTGAAAAGGTTTCTAATTTCACATAAATGAAAAGAGTTTTAGGCTACAGTCTGTGTTTCATACACAACTGTAAAAATAAAATCAACAAACATGTTGGTAATTAAAGTACGAGTGAACTAAATGAAGCACACAAAATTATTATAAAGAATGTCCAAAACAAACACTTTCTAAAGAAAATTGCTGAATTGCAACGAAGTGAAGTGTGTAAAAAGTTATTATCGCTTAGTCCATTTTTAGATGCAGACGGGATTATAAGGGTAGGGGGAAGGCTACAGAACAGTATCCTTCCTTATTAGAGAAAATTCCCAATAATTTTACCAAATAAAAGTTTTATAACTAGCATTATTATTCAAAATGAACACTTGCGATTCTTTCATGCAGAGGTAAATTTAACACTATTCGTGTTGCTACAAAGGTACTGGGTAATCCATGTAAACAGAGAAGGGAAAAAGCTTCTGCACAAATGCTTACCTTGTTTTAAGTTAAAAGCAAGGGTTTTAGAACATTTGATGGGTAGCCTGCAGTTTGATAGGGTAAACGTTGCTCTACCGTTTAAAAAGATAGGCGTTGATTTCTCTGGATATTTTTTTGTGAAACAATCACGAATGCGTAAGGTGATCCTTAAGGCCTATATTTCAATATTTGTTTGCTTTGTAACGGAAGCTGTGCATATGGAAACTGTGTCTGAATTAAAAACATACACATTTATGGCAGCCTTAAAGCGATTTATTGGAAGATGGGGACTGCAAAAAATAGTTTATCGCGACAATGGTAGTACATTTAAAAGGGCAAATAAACACATACAAGAATTATATAGTCACTTTGAAAGTGCAGAAAATAAAAATGTTCTTGAAAAATCTGCAGTTGTAGGTTCAACAATTTTAACTTACGAGGAGTTTAATACTGTTGTTGTACAAATAGAGAGTATGCTAAATTCACGACCACTGTGTCCACTTTCAGATGATTCCTCAGACCTTAGTTACCTAACTCCAGGCCATTTTTTAACTGGCGGGTCGTTAGCTTGTATCCCGGAAGGTGGTGCAGAGTTGAACACCCCTATTAACAGATAATGGTTTTGGAAATTATGTAGAAATATACAGCATTGTTTTTAGAAGACGTGGTCGAAAGACTACCTATCAAAATTACAAAATAGGCCAAAATGGCAAAAATTTCTTCCCAATTTAAAAGAAGGTACAATGGTATTAATTAAAGGTAGTAAATTACCGCCATTAAAATGGAGATTAGCCCGCATTACGAGTATTGTACATGGTAGGAATGGTAAAGTAAGAGTTAGTTCACTTAAGAACAAAAAATGGTACTTCAATAGTGTCAATTTCCAAGGTTGTGAAATTACCAATTAACTCTGATTGATAGGTATATAATTAATTAACATTGTTTTGTAAGTAAATGAGTTTGTACTTAGAATAGTTTTAGAATTTAGGTTATAGTGGTGGTACGGCTATCATAATAATTATTAGACTTAGTTTTGTTAACATTTATTAACGATATTAGTTAGTGTTGCTCGGGGCAGTTTATGGTAGCAAAAGCGACCATATTTATGCACAGGGTGTAGGTATAACAGTCAATGCTATTGTTAATTGTATTTGAGGGTATTGAAAATCCTCAGGTAAACGTTATTTTTATACTTTACGTTTGTAAGCAAAAAGTTAAAGTAGTTGTATCACCCTGTTCATAAGAGACGGTTGTCTCGTGTTATAATTTCAACTATGTGATAATATTTTATTACAATTTAGTTAATATACAGTTAATTTAATATGCAGTCCACTTAATTATTTATCAAGTCAAACGATTTCAGCTAATCTAAATGTTAACGAAGATGAACCTATGCAAAAGTTAGTTCGCTAATTATAAATATCAAATTCGTTATCACCTGGTCTACATCGTGTTTATTGCAGACGAAACTTCTCAATGGTATGATAGTCTTTCATTATTTGATATAAAATTAATTTTTTATTATTAGCGCAAGTTTGATTAACTTTAGTAAACTCTGATAAACTTTAACAACTTTGATCATAATCTATAACAGAATCTTTTCAGTCTAATAGTATGGAATCCTGCATTAATGTACATAGAAGACAATTCAGAGCGAGCTGTAGGATGCAATATTCGCGCTAAGCAGTGAGTTAGTTGACACTTACTTATTTTGGTTGCTTTGGTCTTGTCAAGCAGATGGTTGCTGTTAGTCGAAGGACTCTTCCATGTTATAAAGAAAAACTCGTTTTGACCTAGGGCAACAACTTAAAATGAAAATTTTAACCTTTTGCTGTACTTGGGGTGTCTCATAAGTCTCAATGTTTGCTATGAATTTTGTACCAAGATTATTAGTTTTGCTAAATTGCAAATTGGTTGAGATTTTATAAATGATATTTTGGAAAATTTCGAGTAGATAGTGTATTTATAACACGCATGATGAAATTAAGTGAACTTGTAATTTTATTGTTATTAAAATTATTTCTTTGTTGGAACATTTGTAAAAATTCTGACACTGGTCTAGTTTCACAAGTGTAATATTAATTTGTTTGACAGTTTAAAATTCCTGTTTTGACCACACTCTAGATAAAAATGACCTGGCTTTATTTGTTCTTTAAAATAGGTGGCGGTGGCGTAATTTGTAAACGCAAGTTATGTATCTCCCAATTTCAACCAAACTTACGAAGTAAGTTAGGTTAATAGGATCGCTACGTCGCCGTCGTCGCCGCCGTCGTCCGTTGCACGTTTTTTTTGTTTTACAAACATTTGATATATGGATCTTGTTCAGTTTTTTACGCTGATTAAGAATATGCTATCCATTTTTCGATATCTCATTTAGTTTTCGAGTTATTCGACTTTAAAGTCGAAATTTTGACTATGATAAACTTCACTCCAGCAAAAAATAAATAAAGTTTTAGGTTAATATCGACCTCTTGAGCATATTTTCTCATAGCTCTCATAGCTCCATACCTCCTGAACATATTTTCTCAAAGCACCAATGCTCTAAGTCGAAAGGTTTTCGAGTTATTCGACATCTTGTTTTCATTAATGTATATGTAATATTTATATTTTTCATAACAACATATCTGTAAGTTTGGTTAGAAGTTCTGCACATGAGAACTTAGATTTTTTATATATGTATTATAAAATAGAAGTATTAGGAAATTATTAGAAACCGTTAAGAAATTATTAAGTCGAGTACAACAATGTAACTCAAGGATAAATGTATAAAAGTTATTAACAGTTCATGAGAACGGATGCAATACAATGTTTTCCAGACGATAGTGATACCGCAGGTGGCAAGTCACAGACGGTTAAGATACCGCGATTACCTAGAAAGTAAGATTTTTACAATGTAGCAAAGTATAGAATTAAGAATAAGCAAACATGAGGTCTGCAAGTTCCCACAGAATTGTGAGCGGGCAGGGACAACATAAATACCCCGGGTGCCCCAAGACCAGTCAGTCAGTCAAAGTATTTCAGCTAGAACATTGCAGTTTGCTTAGGCTACTCACCCTCATATTAGTTCAATTAGTAATTATTTCGACTTAGCGTAATTTTAAACCAGTTTGTTGAAATTCCATAGTTAATGTCTGAGTAAACTAATAGATATTGTTACAAGGAATAGGAAGTAGTTTTTAAAAACACCGCTCCCAAGGCCCGAAACGTAATGAAGCATGTTTAATTTGTTTAGTATTTATTCGCATTGAATTACAAGTATAATGCGCCAAGCGTGCCTTAGTCTTTATTAATGTTCCATATAGTACATAATGGAACGCTTCGTTTTAATAATCTTCTTGTAGTAAAATATCTGTGTGACATAAAGTTATTTCGTCGAGCATCTCTAGCAATCTTGTTGCTTTCGTATTTCCCCACCTCTAACGGCGAATCTTTGAATCGTCGCTATCGTTCGTTTCTCGTTTGTTCGTTAGTCGCAGCCAAGCTATCAATTCCTCAAGATGTTTTCCAGACTAGATGCTTGCGACCTTCGATTAAATTTATGGGTGTGGGTGGTTCAAGTGATGGTAGATATAAATAACTTCTACTAACACGCGCCTACGAAAAACAATTGAAAAGTACAAGTGAGAATTTTGTTTTGTAAGTTGTATTGTTCTGTACAAGGATTGGAGATTGCGAACATGTGGTCGTGATTGCTGTTACCCCAAGAAATGGTTACGGCTTCCTAAGTTTGAAATGGTTTATGGTGTTGTTTGGAGCTGATGAAATTTTTGATGGGATTTGTCTACGAAAATCAGATGCAGTTTAGTTCGTTATTAAATTTAAGAAATTTTGCATGTGTTTAAAATGTCGTTAGTCTTTGATAAACAGACGGTCATATAAAAAACACGAAATTTGCTATCATGTTTATGACCATATGACCTGTTTCGCTTTTGATTATTGTTAAACTGGTTTTACAAACCGCAGAAAGAAATTTTTGTTAGGTTAGGTTTATATATTTGTAGGCTTTGTTTACATCCGAACTTCAGATAAATTTCGAAGTATATTTTCAACGTTATATTTTTTTGTGATGTAGTAACATTTTAAAGATATTTGCCGTGAAAGCAGATGCTTTGTGTAGCTTTCCTAAAATTCAAATTAAACATTCTTAAATCTTAAAGTTAGCTTTTATTCACATATAAATTATAAAAACTTGGTATAAAAATTTAAATTCGATTAGTGACAATTGCAAAGTGTTTGCATTTGTGTTCATACAAAATTTTGAGGTTATGAAAATTTATATACTTAATACAAAAAGTACTTGATAAGTAATAGCAGTGAACTTTTGTTTACTTTTAATTTGTTATGTACATGGAAGTTTATTTCACTTCATTGCAAAATTTAAATACACGCTGCGTAATAATTATGAAACTGTAATCTACCTGATAAGATCTGCCCAGGATAGAAATGATAGTACAATGCATTGTTTACAAACTTTTGATTAAATATTTAAAACAAGCTTATGTTTAGAGAGCAGTCTTTTGCTTTAAAAAGACAAAATTTTGATTTTGTTATAAACATTATTGTTGAGAATTTTTACATGTTAAAAAATTATGAATTTTTAAAACAAAGTTTTTTTACTTCCGTAAACAATTAGTTAAACTTTGAGACTTTTATTTTGGTCAAATGCGATCAAATCTGATAACATAAAGGTAGAATTTTTGGGTAATAATTTTGTGCCAATATCATATTGGATATACATTTTTTATTTTTGATACTTTTATAGGACACAAATGGTGTTCTACATTTTTTTATTTAATCTTTGTAATTTCTTACAGGAGTTGCGTCTTATTTTTATAAGACAGGTTTTTGTTAACGAAGGCGATCGTTTTATCCTTGGGTTTCCACTTCCGCCCTTAGAACTGTGCTTTGCTCTTATCATGATTGTCTCAGGACTTGGTGGCGCCTATTTAACTTTGTTTAATTTTTGTTTGAAAACAGAATTCGACTTACCCCCCACTTCTTATTGCTCTACCCAGGAATAGACCCCTAGCTATGTCGAAAGATGGCCCTTTCTTCGATTCTCTGTAAAGAAAGCGGAAGATTTTTGTGCACTGGCGCCCAATTATAAAATTACGTTTCACTGGCGCCCATCCAACTGTAAAAATACGTTTCAGTAACTCGCATAGTTCCGGAAAGACTAAGATATAGGTTCAAATTCTGTCCAAGACCTTATATTTTTCTTCTTTCAATTACTAGCTCGATTTGAAATGATCATTTGGGATTTGCATAAAAGTCTAAGTTATTATTTCATCTTATTAATTATATATATATATATATATATATATATATATATATATATTGCTATAATAAGGGGTTATTTAGGGGTATACTGAGTCATAATGGTTACCTTGTATATGTAAATAGTACTAGGTGTTAGAAAACCGCATTTATTTAGCATTAAAAATACGTAATATCATTCAACAATACACACTTATTCAGCAAAAGAAAACACTCTACACGCAAACAAAATTGTCTTAAACCAAAAATGTTCATAAATTATAAATCAATTCGCGTGAAATGCAGTAAGAACCTAGAAAATCATTATACAATTCACATTGAACAAGTGATAATGAAAGCAGATAGCATAGTGTCCTGATAAAAACGCATCCTTTAAAACAAATACGTTTCGGAAACGCAAAAATGTAAATAGAAATATGTATTTACGTCACTTGGTCTACGTGATTTTCTATATGAAGTTAGTGCAGATCCCAAAAGTATTATCTTGACAAACAAAGCCATAAGTGAAATTACATGCCAAAGCGAATTAGAAATTCCTATAACAACATCAAAACAGGCGCTATAAATAAATACAAACCAGAAACATACAGTTACCTACGTGATCAACGAATCGTTTCTATAAGGCCATATCAGTGATAAACCTGTAAAAGCCCAAGAATATCTAAAACAATCGATGATTGGTCATACACTCTTGAACAACAACTCAGATAAACCAATGAAATTAAATGGGGGTAGGCTATATAATGTGCAAGTTTGATAAGCGGACAGACTTAGTTTGAACCACGTACAAGTTACATCACTGATACTTAAGAATTTACGCGACGATTAAACATTTGAATTAAACGATGAAAATTTTGTGAAAAGTGATGTTATAAAATATTTTGAATTAATTATAATGAAAATATATGATACAAAGCTGGGCCATTTGCTAGAAAACCTAAAAAGATATTTATTAATTGATTTAGGTTAAATATTCATAGTTCAGGACTCTAAGTACAAAATTCTAAGGACAATCTAAGAATAAATCTAAGGACACCCTAAGGGATAGTACAAAAATAAGAAAACTAAGCGATAATACAATAATTCTAAGTCTAAGAGACGTTACGAAAATTCAAAGGACATTACGACGTTATAAAAATTTAAAGCGGAGCACATTAAACGGATTAGAACTTGGAGATTAAGCAACCCAACTAAAAGCAATATTGGGGTACTGATCCACGGCATGCAGCTGAAAGACGCTCAAAGAAAACTACAGGTCAGAATTATGTTGCCTAAGACATTATTTACTATTTATGATATTTGAACATTGATTATATTTAGGCATTATTTTCTATTTAGTATTTTGAACATATTTTAAACTTGAATAATTTATGGAGCCAACAATAATTTATTTGATACGTGAAAAATTTTGTAAAGAAGGGAAAATCTTGAACTTTCAGAGAAATTTTCAGTGGAGTACAACGACATTTTGCTAGCTTTAAAATAATGAAAGGTAGATTTAATTTTTAGAGATAAGCAATTTAAAATTTCTTGTTATTTGTTTCAGGGGTTAATTTTATCATACAGTCAAACAGATTAAGCTGTGAAGTGTAAATATTTTTCTTTTCTTATTATACAAATATTCATCTACTTCGTTTTATCATTCAAAGCAGAGACTGCAGGGAAAAGGGGTGAACTATTTGATTATCGTAACGTTGTGCACTCTGTATGAATTAAACTGAGCTAGCCAAGGTAGAGTTAAAATTTCAAGAGATTAAAATACACAGAGCGGTGGTGATCAGAAGAAGACTATTTGATTAATTACATCGACGTGCATCGTTATCATATCAATATATATTGCTGTAATAAGGGGTTGTTTAAGGGTGTACTTTATAGTAAAGGTCGTTTAGAAATGAGAAATTACCATAGGCAGCAGAAAACTGCATTTATTTAGTAAAGAATTGAGAAATGGAGATAGTTTGTAAATAGTAGGCAGTTAACACCCGGTATATAAAGCATAAA